>VONZ01000956.1:0-217500 GCA_012976165.1 Labeo catla
AATTTGTTTTTAAAATAACCAATCGTTTCGCTAGATAAGACCCTTCTTTCTCGTCTGGGATCGTTTAGAGCCTTTGAAGCTGCATTTAAACTACATTTTGGAAGTTCAAATTTGGGGGCAGCACTGAAGTCCATTATATGGAGAAAAACCTGAAATGTTTTCCTCAAGAAACATAATTTCTTTACGAGTGAAGACATGAACATCTTGGATGACAAGGGGGTGAGTACATTATCCGTAAATTGTTGTTCTGGAAGTGAACTTCTCCTTTAAACACCATGGACAAACACTGGACGGACTGACATTAATCAGAGACCCTCCTCACCGATACAATCGCTGTCTGTGAAACCAAAGATTCCTTTAACCTGGTTAAATGTCACGTGTTTCTGAACCTTGACCACGTTCCTGTAAAACGCAGGACTTGCCCTGTCAAGAATAAAAATATCCATGTACAGTTATTACAGTTAAACAGCAAATTTTCACAATACTCACTGTTTCACAGCAGCTTTACAGGAAATCATGATGTTGATGTCTTTTATAACTTAATATCTTCATGCAGTATAGTTTCATTTATCAGATAATGTGTGACTCTGGACCACAAAACCAGTCATAAGGGTCAATTTCTTAAAATTGAGATTTATACATCATCTGAAAGCTGAATAAATGAGCTTTCCACTGATGTTTGATTTAGACAATATTTGGACGAGATACAACTATTTGAAAATCTGGAATCTGAGGTGCAAAAAAATCTAAATATGGAGAAAATCACCTTTAAAGTTGTGCAAATGAAGTTCTTAGCAATGCATATTACTAATCAGAAATTGAGTTTTGATATGGAAAGAAATTTACAAAATATCTTCATGGAACATGATCTTTACTTAATATCCTAATGATTTTTGGCATAAAAGAAAAATTGATAATGTATTGTTTGCTATTGCTACAAATATACCTGTGGTACTTAAGACTGGTTTTATGGTCACATTTAGTTACATGTTGCAGTATAAACAATTAAGCAGTTGCAATTACATGGTTGAACCATGATAAAAGCATATGTACTTATTTATTTAGATATATTTACACACACATATATATAAACACAGCCACTCAGTTGTGGTGTCACAGCGCCACCTGCTGTCTGCACTGACACACAACACGAAAGCACTGCAATCTAAACATGTGAGTGTTTGTACCCCATATAGTCCAGATCAGAGAAGATGAAGGTCTTGTTGACGTCGAATCCGCAGGCGATGATGTCTTTGGCGTTCTCCACTGCGTATCGATGACACTCGTCCAGCGACAGATCCTTCCACAGATACTTCTCATCGTCCGTCATCTGAATGACCAGAGGAACGTTGAACACGTCCTGAAGCCACCTGTGACCCGATCACACACACACACACACACGTCAGCGCTGTCACAGACTCACACTGAACACGGATGCGCTGAGGAAGACTCACTTTGTGAAGATGAAGGGTATCAGGTGACCCACATGCATGGCCTCTGATGACGGCCCTCGACCCGTGTATAAATAGAAGGATTTCTGCTTCTCAAACGCGTCCAGGATCTGATGCATGTCCCTGCGGATCACAAACACGAGAACAGAGGATTCAATCTTTCAGATGGCATGATTTTTTTTTGCTCACTATAGAACTAACTTTGTTTCTGAATCCATTTTTATTTACTTATTTACATTTTTATTATTTAAATATCCTTTTTCACAATTTTACTCTATTTACTCAATTTATTTAAATATTTTATTTTAATTAATTTTTATTATTTCTTTAAACATCCTTTTTTATTTTAATCTGTTTACTCCTTTATTTTAATAAATATTTTTTTAATTTGTTTATTTTTAATTTCATTATTCTGTTATTTATTTTCATCTATTGTTTATGATTCATTTCAACCTATTTAATTATTTGTTTTAATAATGTTTTAACTGATTTATTTCCATGTCTGCGGGTCTCCGGACCCCTGTGTTATTCTGATGCGTGTGATAAGTGTCAGTCGCACCTGTGTGAGAAGAAGATTCCTCTGCGCAGGAAACAGTGTGGCGTTTTTCCAGTGACTTGAGCGATTCTGTCCACCAGCTCCTGATCGATCTTACTGCTGCCGAATCGCACTGACAACAGCAGAATGACCTCGTTAATGTTTTATTCATCACGTGTCATATGTGAAAACACATCTGCAGCAGATGTTCTGCTGATGGACTGAAATGATGAGCAGAACATCGACCGACCGATGAGTTTATCGTAGTCGACTCCTTTGGCGCTGCTGGAGGAGACGTTCCAAGGATCCACCTGATCATCTCCATCCTCCGGCGCTGCTCCGTTGTCCACCACCATCTCACCGTCCACCGGTGGACATCCAGCCTTATAGTCCTGACCCGTGACACGCTTGTAGTCCAGCTTCAACTGCAGCAGCAGCTGGACAGCAGCATCAACATCAGCCTGAGGAGCATCACAATCACAATCACAATCACATGTCAGTCCTCAGATGTCATGAAGCTGCAGCAGAAGATCATCATTTCAGTTTCAGACTCACTTTGGGGCTCTTCTGCGCTTTCAGAGACCTCACTGTGTCTCCCTGAGCTGTCAGCTTCTCATACAGATCCATCGGGCTCAAATCTGACATCTTCACCTGTAATGAAGTGAATGTGATCGATCATGTAGTTCACATATGCTCTGCTGCCGCGTGTCAACATGTAAACACCGATCTGAGATCAGTGTGACGATCAGCGCTCACACCAGTAATAACAACCACATCATTTCGGCATTAAATAACAATGAAGAATAAATAAACGCACCGTTTTGTGTCGCTGATTTAATTCATTCGGCTTGCATCAGACTCACTTCGGCAGCGTCACACCGTCTGACTGCCCGACAGGAAACACTCGCTCCATCTACAGCAGTTCCGGTCGCGTGTCTCAGTGAGAACTATTTTTAAAAACACTTTTAGTCATACTCTGTTTTACTTTGATAACATTAATACATACAGGCTGTTTAATATAGGATGTGTTATTAACATTGAGACTCTTACTTACTCCTCACGGACACGATTTAAACGGACTTTTATTTTGTTTGTAAGCTCGGATTCGCGCTTCCGGAGTTCAGTGTCTGATATTTCAAATTAAACACCGCGCGACAGACGCGAATGTTAATTAATCACGTAAACAAGAATATTTAGCTACAAAAGCGAATATGTAAAGGCTTATATTATGGCATGGATTTGACTGTCAAAACTCCCAGAATCCCTTGAGGCTCAGTCAAGCTTCCTTTCTATGTACTGTATTTCTAATGCATTTAAACTCATCTATCTATCTATCTTGTTAATCATGCTAGAAACATGCTAGCAACATGCTAACAACTTGTTAATCATGCTAGCATATTGCTAATCTTGCTAGAAACATGCTAGCAACATGTTAACAACTTGCTAATCAAGCTAGAAACACTAACAACTTGCTAATCATGCTAGAAACATGTTAATAACATGCTAATCATGCTATAAATATGTTAGCAACTTGCTAATTATGCTAGAAACATGTTAATAACATGCTAATCATGCTATAAATATGTTAGCAACTTGCTAATTATGCTAGAAACATGTTACCAATTTGCTAATAATGTTAGAAACATGTTAATAACATGCTAATCATGCTATAATCATGCTAGCAAATTGCTAATCATGCTAGAAACATGTTAGCAACATGCTAACAACCGGCCAATCATGCTAGAAACATGCTAACAACTTGTTAATCATGTTAGAAACATGCTAGCAACATGCTAACAACTTGTTAATCATGCTAGCATATTGCTAATCATGTTAAATACATGCTAGAAACATGCTAGCAACATGCTAATTATTCTAGAAACATGTTAAGAAATTGTTTAACAACTTGCTTAATCATGTTAGAAAATGGTACTAACATCTTAATAATTATTTAATCATCTAGAAACATCTTGAACTCTTTAAGATGTTAAAACATGCTAGCAACATGCTTAATTATTCTGAAACATCTTGTAACATGTTAACAACTGGCAATCATACTAAGAAATTCTTAATCATGTTAGAAACATGGTAGCAACATGCTAACAATTGGCTAATCATGCTAGAAACATGCTAGCAACTTGTTAATCATGTTAAAAACATGCTAGCAACATGCTAATTATTCTAGAAACATGCTAGCAACATGTTAACAACTTGCTAATCATGCTAGCAAATTGCTAATCATGCTAGAAACATGCTAGCAACATGCTAACAATTGGCTAATCATGCTAGAAACATGCTAGCAACTTGTTAATCATGTTAAAAACATGCTAGCAACATGCTAATTATTCTAGAAACATGCTAGCAACATGTTAACAACTTGCTAATCATGCTAGCAAATAGCTAATCATGCTATAAACGTGCTAGAAACATGCTACAAAATGAACAGGAATCTAAGACCACACGCATACATGCATGAAAGTGTCCCTTAAATACACATGCAAATTTTCTGGATTAAACGAAACTGTATAGACAAAAATGTAAAAAGTCTTGGTACACTGCATTTGGTACACTGTAAATGAGAAAACAAATACATCACTGCATTTTATGGAATAGAATAAGCATAATTTGATACATGTAATTTTATAATATGTATGTTAAAACATATGTATGTCTGTATTTGTTTTCTTTGCACTGATACGTCCTGTCACCAAGACAAATTCCTTGTGTATGTAAACCACTTTTTCTGATTCTGATTGCTGTTGTAAGGTTTTTCTCTGTGATTTCAGATTTCAATTTTTCCTCTACGGTGCCATATGATTCATTTCATTCCAATATGCTGATTTGCTGCTCAAGATACAATTCAGTTATTATCACGGTTGAAAATGGTTGTACCTAATGAAGTGTGGAAACCGTTATACATTATACATCTTATCAAGGAATAAAATTCCTTGATAAATAGAAAGTTCAGAAGAACAGCATTTGTTTTAAATACAAATCTTTTGTAACATTATAAATGTTTTTCTGTTTTGTTTTTGTTTTTGTTTTTGTTATTATTTAATGCATCCCTGTCAAACAAAAGTATACATTTCAATCAAATCAAATAAAATCATAGTAATCCCAAAACTTTTGAATGGTAATGTCATGAATCAAATGCCTGAATCAAGTTTAGAAAAAGGGAAAAAGTTTTTGTTGTTGTTGTTGTTGTTTTTTTTTCTAACATATCTTACATATGATCTTACAATAGTAATAAATAGTAGTAGTAATAATAACATCTAGTTATTAAAAGTTGGTCCAGGCCACAATCAAATCTTAATTTTTTTAATTAAAAGTGCCTCTAATTAAAGCCCAATTAAGAATATATATTTTTATGAAACTTTATATATAAAGGAGCAAACAATGCTATGATCAGTGTCTTTCTAACTTACCTCTCCTTTGATCCATTTTAATACCCCTCGCCTCCATCCACGTCGAAAGTCCAGAACCCGAAGTTTCTCCAGAAATCCCAGTGGAGTATGCAGCGTTCCAGGATGTTTTCAGCGAACAGGCAGCCACTCGTCTACCACCTCATTGGCCATGGGACTGTGCCATCAAGCTGCTGCCTGGAGCATCCACATCGCTGGCCACTTCGAGTTTCTTCTTTGTGGGCAAAAAGGATGGAGGTCTTCGTCCATGCATACCGGCCTAACATCCTTCCAGTTTGTACTCTGTTATCAGCCACTGCTGTTCCCCTGGACGGAGGAGCCCTCGGATGTTCCAGCTGTTCACCACTGGTTCCGAGCAAGCGAGTGTGGGACTCAGCACACCATCTCCAGCGGGCAGTCCGTCACCATAAGAGGTTTGCTGACACCAGAAGGAGGGAGGCCCCAGTACCAACCCGGAGACCAAATCTGGCTGTCTACCCGCGTCCTGCACTTACGACTGCTCTGCTGCAAGCGGAGTCCCCGCTACATAGGTCCATTCAAGATCCTGAGACAGATCAACGATGTGACTTATCAGCTTCAGCTCCCACTCAGGTACCGCATCCACCCCACCTTTCATGTGTCTCTCCTTCAACCATTCTCTCCCTCTGCCACGCAGAGCAAATGTGGGAGCAAAGTCTCCGTTTTGGTCCATTTATACCGAAATGCACCCCCGGAGTTTTCAAACTAAAACAGCGTTTTCAAAAGCCGGAGCAGTGTAAACGACAGGTGTAAGTGCAGTTCTTTGACCCATTCATATAGATGCAAAATGCCACCCTGAAAGCGTGATAGTGGGACAAAGTGACACTTTTATAGTTTAGTATATATTTTTTATTTTATATATACAGTACTGTGCAAAAGTCTTAGGCCACTAATATTTTCATCAGCTAAAAAATGGTTTAAAGTTAGTTAAAGTCGGTCTTTTGCTGTAGTGTGTCAGTAGGAAATATCAGATTACATTTCTAAACATTCATTTTGCCATTAATTGTAATAATCCAGTGAGATTTTTGTTTGCACAAGGAGTCTGACAACAGTCAGTGCTCCACACTGATCTGATCTCATCATCATCCAGTCTTTCTCTGGAATGACATGAAGACACTGAACAAACTGAGACAGACTAAATCCAGAAGAACTGTGACAAAGTCTCCAGGATGCTCCAAGAAATCTACCTGCAAAGCTGCAGCACTGTTAAAAGTTTTAGGCACTTGTGTAAAAATGCTGTAAAATGAGGATGCTGTCATAAATAGATTTTCTTTATCAATTACCTTCTATTAACTAAATGAAATCAACATTTGGTGCCACCATTCTTTGCGTTTAAAGCAACTTTTGCCCTATGTGCACTTGTGCAGAGTTTTTCAGGTAGCTTTGCAGGTAGGTTGAAACATCTTGGAGACGTTGCCACAGTTCTTCTGGATTTAGTCTGTCTCAGTTTGTTCAGTGTCTTCATGTCATTCCAGAGACAGACTGGATGATGATGAGATCAGATCTCTGTTGTCAGACTCCTTGTGCAAACAAAAATCTCACTGGATTATTACAATTAATGGCAAACAGAATGTTTGGAAATGTAAACCCATATTTTTTTACTGACACACTACAGCAAATGATAGAAATAACAATTTAAACCATTTTTTAGCTGGTGAAAATTTCCTGTGGAGATTACAGTAACGTACTGGCAGCAGTTCGCCAGTAACTTACTGTAAATTTACTTGCAGTAAAAATACTGTATTTATAATTACAGTACCATTTTAACTTGCTGTAAATGTATTTACATTATGTATACTGTTCTTGTAGTTTTTACTGTATTTTACTTGTAAAATATACAGCAATTTTGTTTTTTCCCCAGTAATATATTGCAATACAAGAAAAATAATAAAAATAAGCAGTGACAACTGTGTAACTTCTAATGTTTTTAATTGTTCAATTGTTATCCTTGCAATAACATTAACATTTTCACAGATTCAGTTAAGACTCAAACAAAACATTATTACAAACTATTATATATATTGCAGCACATTTTTCAAATGCAAAAATTCTTCAAATGTATCCTAAGCACAACATACTGTGATAACAGTGAATAGCAATGACAGTGAAGCTTCAAAAAGAACTCAAACGTTTGTTACACACAAGCAGCATGGACTATTTTTGTTTTTTCAAAATTTTTGCATCCTATTTGAAGTTTTACCACTACCACTGTGTAAGGAGGACCTCTGGGATTTCTTAAATTTGAAGAAATTGAAAGAATGCAACATTGTTTTTCCCAAACCTGCAGTAACATTTATACATAATATTTGTATATTACTGCAATTAAAAAAAAAAATCAGGAACAAATTCAATCATAAGAACAATCTTAAAAACATACAATTTCACAAAAACTCTCCTGTGTAGAATGCATTTGCCCTTAGTGGATTAATAGTTTTGCCAGCTGAAATCCACAAACTCCTTAATGAAGGACGACACATGAGGGTTCAGGCCAGAGTTTCCCTGTTGCACCATCCTCTCAATGAACCTTCACATAAAAAATAATTAATTAAATTCATATTCATTTCATTCTCTTTGTAAAAACTTTTTAGAGCATTAGTTCAGCCAAAATGAAAATGTTATCATCATTTACTATATTGTTACAAACCCATAAAACTCTGGTTTGTTTTCAGAACAAATGATATTAATATTCTCTCTTCATTTTTGTCTATCCAGGCAACCAAAGTCTTTTAGCTTCGAAAAGTGCATAAAGACATATGATTCGAGTGGTGTAAGACACCTAATCAGTTCTCAGGCATGTCTGAGATTCTGTTTACCACATTTGATGTACTCTACGTATTTGGATGATCAATGTTTGTATGTGATTGTATACAGATTCATTTCATTTCTTTATGTATTTTTTGTTGTGTGTACTTTGAGTGGATGGACCAACAAACTGCTATGAATTCATTAGAAGAATAAACAGAATAGTACACAGTTCATTTAATTTTAATTCAAATTGTTGGAGAGACTCTTGACTGTCAGGCTCGTATTTGTAATAAGACGAGTGAACCCCCTGGGTGCTGGTTAGAGCACAATAGTAAAAAGGATGAAGAGACAGGTGCTTGGTTTAAATGTTGTATTAATATGAGATTATCAATTCCAGCCAGTAGAGGGATTAGTCTGGAGCACAAGAAATACAAAATGATATAATAAATAATTAACAATAATTAAGCATATACAATAATAAACATCCACGGGTACATAAAGGCAGCTCAAAAATACTAAATCCTGGTTAATAATATTCCCAATGTAATATACAACTCAAGTGATTATCTGACGTGATGGATCGCTCCATATATGGGTGTGTTCACGACACATTAAAACGTGATCACTCTCTTCGCATAAACAGCTTGAAAATATCAAGATCGCATGAGCAAAGAATTACTAAAACTTAAGACGGTAATATACATCTCGATGAAGAGGAAATACTGACACCTAGAGCTGCATTATTAAACTAGACTAACAGAAACAATGGCTACTGGCACGTCTATACATGTCCGGATGACGCAGTTATAAATAACTCACTACCGATCTCAATAAACACAAAATTAAAACAAACAGACCTACTTGCATGGCAATCACTAACACCTCAAAGTAACAGCTGCAGGAAATAACGCGAATGAACGGGCATAAATGTCCTTTCAGCGATCGACTCCACAGATATAAACTTCAGCTGGCAACGGCGGCGTAACTAACGAGACTGCTCAGCTTAGAGTGTGACATACGATGTCAGAATAAAAGCTCTCTTTTAAAGGAGCCTTTACAACAGCCGCCCCCAAAGATGAGAAGCATCTTTGTATTCTGGAAAGGCGACTCTATCCTGGAGGATTAGAGGCTCCAGGATCATCAGAAAGCAAGGTTGGCAGGACAACCAGGCGGGCCACTGGACGGGTATAGATCTGATTCTTGATCTGCACATCTGCTGATCTGACATGACCATCAGGACTGACATGGGTCCGAATGACTTTACCTACAGGCCATAAACCTCGGGGCAACTGAGGGTCGACAATCATGACGTAGGTATGCTTTTGGAGGTCAGGAGGTGAGGCTTGCCATTTCTGTCTGGTCTGCAAACTGGGAAGGTAATCACGGATGAATCGAGACCAGAATCGATCGGTCAGGATCTGGGAATGTCTCCATCTTCGACGACTTAACATCTCTGATTCCGGGTAGATGACCTGGGGCAAAGATCCATCAGGCCGCCCCATGAGGAGACTACTGGGGGTCACTGGGTCTGCATCGGCCACGTCGGAGGATACGTAACCCAAGGGTTTTGACTTAAGGATAGCCTCGACTTCCAACAAAACTGTCATCAGGACCTCTTCAGGAAGCGACTGGGACCCCAAAACGGTGTACAAGGCTGACTTGACAGATCTCACCTCCCTCTCCCAGACTCCTCCAAAGTGAGGGGCTGCTGGGGGATTGAAGCAGAACTGGATCTTCTGGCGTACAAGATGACGCTGCAAATCAGGAGCTAAGGCAGCATATGCTTCTCGCAACTCCCGCTCACCTCCACGGAAGTTGGTCCCTTGATCTGACCATAACTGCGCTGGGGTGCCTCTCCTGGCGATGAACCTCCGTAGGGCCATAAGAAAGGAATGAGTACTTAGGCTAGGGAGTAAGTCTAAGTGCACAGCTCTCGTAGTGAGACACTTGAAGAGAACACCCCAGCGCTTCTCTGTACGCCTGCCAATCTTGATTAGGAACGGACCGAAGCAATCCATCCCACATGAATGGAAGGCAGGTTTGTAAAGCTGAAGACGGGCACAGGGAAGATCAGACATCAGAGGCACTGAAGGCTTGCCTCTCCATCGGCGACATTCCGGACAGGTATGCTGAAACCGCCTAACCGCTTCCCGACCTCGCAGGATCCAATAAT
This sequence comes from Labeo catla, assembly GCA_012976165.1. Lineage (NCBI taxonomy): Eukaryota > Metazoa > Chordata > Actinopteri > Cypriniformes > Cyprinidae > Labeo > Labeo catla. The sequence goes on from VONZ01000956.1 coordinate 10,345, forward strand.
GCCTTCTTATTTCAGCAAACAGCCGCTCGGATCCAGGATGATGGAGTTGGTTATCATAATGGCCGATGATCAGGCGAGTAACTGGATGCCTAGAGTCTAGGACTATTGGATGGAGAACGGAATCTGCAAGGTCAGCCACCCTCCTCAAACGACCACCCACTCTAATCAAGCCGTTAGAAGGATCCATCTCTGGGGCCAAGGCCACTAGACGGCTACTAGGTTTCACTGTCTTCCCGGATTCTAACAGGTGGTAATCTTCAGGGAAGGATTCCTGTTGGACGTGTTTAAGGACATGGACTTCCGCTTGACGATAATCGGCGGCTTCAGGAACAGTGTCAGAATTTGGGTCACCTCGCAGGTGGCGTGCAGTGGCATCCAGTAGGTCTAACCAGGTCGAGTGACTCCATCTATCAGGGTGGCTAGAGGTGGTAGGTGAGGCAACAACTCCACAGAAGGTAGACTTCCGCAACTCAGTCGGATCATCACTAGGCTCAGGAGTAGGAAGGACCGGCCATTCTTGAGGGTCAAGAAGAAGGAAAGGGGGTCCTCGGCTCCATCGATTCGGGGAGGCAAGGTAGGAAAGAGATTTCCCCTTTGTGAGGTCATCGGCAGGGTTATCTGCAGAACCAACATAACGCCACGAGCACTGATCTGTAAGTTCCTGGATCTCTGCGATCCTATTGCCAACGAAGACTCGGTAACGGCAAGACTCAGACTTCAGCCACTGAAGAACCGTAGTGGAATCTGTCCAAAGCACAGTAGAATGGATAGGCAAGGATTTCTAGTCCTAGGTTTTTGGCACGATCGCAACCAAACCAGTGCAGCGAGATTCTCATTGTCAATAATGATTGGTGCTGTCACATGGAAAAAAATAAAAATGGCTATAAGTACGCCACCCAAAGTCTGATTGACCTGAAACTTGCCATGTGGTGTCTTTGTCCAAGGTGCCAAGACTGCCTTAGAGGACACTGGCGTATCTCGAAAATCTTCACCAAATATTGGAGATTATTTTGAAAACCAACTTTCATGAACTAGTCCTAGGCTTTTGGCTCAACCTTGATAACTGTTAAAAACATTAAAACACATTCATTGTCTTTGTAGATTGTCTGTATTGGTTGCCTTTTGTTCTCGATGCTATAAGTTTTTACATGCTTGCTAAAAAAAGCAGTAAGTTTTAAAAATCTTAACGTGCTTGAACCCCGATAATTGCTGCTTGCAGCTGTATTTTCTTTTTGACTTCTCAGTCTAACATATAGTTTTCTTAAATGAGACCACCTCGAGGACATATGCTGCCTCTGAATGTGACCTTCAGCCTCCAAAATGAGAGCAGAAGGTTTAGACTGAGCTTTATGGGCTCACTGAACCTGACAGGGTTCCTACGGGGTTTGGAAAAGTATGGAATTTGATTTAGGAATTTTCCAGGTCTGGAAAAAGTATGGAAAAAGGAACGCAGAGTATGGAAAAATATTTATGTTTCCAGACATTTTTTTTTCCCTGTTTAGGTTTTTATAATAGAAAATGAAGAATTGAATGGAAATAAATTGAATGTACAGTACTGTGCAAAAGTCTTAGGCCACTAGTATTTTCACCAGCTAAAAAATGGTTTAAAGTCAGTTATTTCTATCTTTTGCTGTAGTGTGTCAGTAAAAAATATTGGTTTACATTTCCAAACATTCATTTTGCCATTAATTGTAATAATCCAGTGAGATTTTTGTTTGCACAAGGAGTCTGACAACAGCCAGTGCTCCACACAGAGATCTGATCTCACCATCATCCAGTCTTTCTCTGGAATGACATGAAGACACTGAACAAACTGAGACAGACTAAATCCAGAAGAACTGTGACAACATCTTCAAGATGTTTCAAGTAACCTACCTGCAAAGCTGCCTGAAAAACTCTGCACAAGTGCACATAGGGCAAAAGCTGCTTTAAATGCAAAGGATGGTCACATCAAATGCTGATTTATTTTAGTTAATAGAAGTTCATTGATAAAGAAAATCTGTTTATGACATTGTTTTTGACAGCATCCTCATTTTATGTGCCTGACTGCCTAAAAATGTTAACAGTACTGTAGCTTTGTAGGTGTAGGTCTCTTAAAGCATCTTGGAGATGTTGCCACAGTTCTTCTGGATTTAGTCTGTCTCCGTTTTTTCTGTTTCTTAAGACAGACTGGATTGAATGATGAAGAGATCAGATCTCTGTTTGCACAAGGAGTCTGACAACAGCCTGTGCTCCATACAAAAATCTCACTGGATTATTATAATTAATGGCAAAATGAATGTTTGGAAATGTAATATTTCCTACTGACACACTACAGCAAAAGATAGAAATAACTGACTTAACTGACCATTTTTTAGCTGATGAAAATACTAGTGGCCTAAGACTTTTGCACAGTACTGTATAAGAAGTGAGATTTCATGGCAGCTATTTAGTGATTCTTTAGTGATCCACCTACTGTGCCCATTTTGCGGTGTGGTTTCTTGGCCTCCACAAAGTATGTATTAAAGAAACCTAAGGCTTTTAAATACTGCATATTGGCCTAATGAAAGCCAAATTTTAAACTCTTTTTAAAGTACCAGTCTTTTTTATAGACTCTTGAACTCTTGATTTGTTTGATTTACTCAACTCTAGACCTATTCTCCCTAATAATTAATTATCGAATTCTCCGTCCTTATGCTATAAACTAAATTATATATATTGAACTGAGCATAATTAAAGTCAGCATTTACTCGTCATCACGTTCATTCAAATCATTCAAATATTAGTTCATTTCCACCCGTTCACTGACCCTTTATACAATAAGTTATGTTTAAGAAAAAAAGGACACAAGTTTCTGCCCGATTGTCCTTTATTTATAGTTTTCAGTTTAAGTGCTTGAACATTTTGAGTTTTCAGAGTTTTGTTTAAAACGTTCATTCCATGCAAATCAATTTTAAATGAAGAAACATGCGATATAATCACTGTGTGCTGTTTTTACTACGACAGATCACACTGTTGCAGAAGCTGCTCTGATTTGCGCTTCAGATTCTAGTTTTCAGGTCACGGGGTGACGACGTGGCCCCAGAACATTATGCTCTTGGTGGAGTTGTGGCGGATGAAGAAAAGGAAAGGGGGTTTTACAATGAAAGGCTCACTGATTTTTTTACTCTTGACAACTGCACCACTGCCTCCATCTACCTCTGTGCCTTTCTCGTCCACCTGAACAACAGACTTATGCACCATTTTGGACAGCTTCAACTTTTCAGGCGCCATGCCAGATAAATCACACTTATCACTGAAGAGGTCTTCCATTCCCAGATCCTTCAGGGCCTCCTCCAGGTCATATTTCTCCTGCAGCGTAAACATGGGCATTTCAACGGTCACTTCTGTGGGAATCATATTGTCCGGCTCAGTCCACTCCAGAATCTTCTCATAGGTGATCGAGTCTATCAGCTTAGAGGAAGGAGAGAAAAATAAGAGACAGGCAGGGAGAGACTTTTAATTGTTTCCCATTTCATGTTAAACCGACACAACAATCCAAATTTTCATGTAGACTTTATCCTAGTGATGTAGTTCCAAGTGAAGTAAAAGCAGTAAGAGAGGTTCAGTTGCTGTTCATGTGCCTGTTTTACCTTTTGCAGGTCAGTGCCCTCGTTTGGAAGAATAACGAGCATGCTCAGATGTCCATACTCATAATGGATCTCCAGAATCCGAGCTTCAGCAGGAAGTTGATATTGTCTGTGTGGGATAGTACCCAGGGGAAGTTTATCCGTCTTAATCATCCGTGTGTTCTGACATGGAAAGATTGGACATTAGTGACACTGTTTGCACTTGGACCTGTACAGTGTTGGCTGTGCTGCAGTCTCCCTTCCCTTACAAAAAGTAAGTGTACTTCATGTCAATTTGTATTAAGCACACTTAAGTACAGTTCAAGTATATTTTTAAGTATACTATGTACGTATATTAATATCAATTTAATAGTAGTGTACTATTTTTATATAGTTGTAAGTGTACTATTTCAGTACTGCTTGGGACTAAATTGGCTCACTTTTTAGTTTATAAAAGTATACTTTTAAGTACACTTCATGTTTGACAGTAGTAACTTTGAGTTAACATCTGCATTTTGTGTTTGTACTGCAAGTGCACTTATGGGTATGTTGATAGTTTGCTAGTTAAATACTTGTAGCACATATTTTAGTTCATTAAAGTTTGAAGTGAACTTTATAAACTGGTAGTTTAGTAGTTTAATACTGCAAGGTATGCTAGTAAGTTTTCTTTAAATGAACTTAACATCATACTGTTTATATATTATTTTTGCACTATAAGTATACTATTGTGCTCCTATTTAGGTATTCATTTTTATACTCAAAAAATCAAAATGGAAAAAAGGTCTGCACTTGAAAAAACTGTTTTATTAATTTCAAGCAAGAGAGTTTTTTTTTAAATGTTGCTAGCAAGCACCAGCATTTCTGATCATTTTCACAAAATCTTCATGGCCCCCAGAACTTTTTGTTTTATGAACATGTGAATATGCAATATTCTAATAAAATTGTCTCTTCCTTATTTTTGCTAAAAACTCACTAAAAATTCTAAAACTGTATTCAAAATAGTTTTATAATGGCAGTGAATGGTGGATGAAATTTTGTAGCTCAGAAAAGTCCATCGTAAAGCGACTCCACACGGCTGGTCCGCCGGAAGCTGGAAGCGGTTTTGCTTTATAAAGTTTTAAATATGGATATTTTTCTTATGGATATTTCCTTCTGATTAATTTCAGAAGGCCTTTAGTAACCCCCTGGAGACGTGTGGAGTAGTTTTATGATGGATGGATGGACTTTTTTGAGCTACAAAATCTCACCCCCCATTCACTGCCATTCTTGAAGGACCAGCAGCAGCACATCCTCTTTTACCACTGTTTGAAGAATTTTAAGATTCTGGAAGATAAAAAAAAAAAAAAAGAGGATGTGGTGCTGGTCCTTCAGAAGTCACTCTCAGTCTGTCTGTCTATGAAGCAGTCTTCAGTCTTCATCTTTGTGTATTTTACAAAACCTCACTATGTGATACTTAAGTGGGGGTGATTTTTAGGATTCTTTACCTAACCTAAGTCTCTCTGAGAACCACAAACCTTGCACATCTGGATACTCTAGGTAGGTCGCAGTTCTGGAAAATGGCGCTGGAGACTAAAAGGGTTTTTCTTTTTTTGACTAAAAGGGTGCTGTTTGACACAATAACAAGCTGAGAAGTGCACACAGAGGTAGATCATCCAGCTTTAGCATTTTACCATTTTTAGCAGACAAAGTTGAATTGTGTTGACAAAGTTACCTTTATTTCAAATTGCTTGGCCCAGTTCCGATTGAAGTATATTGCACTCATGAGAGCAAGACTCGTGTCCTTAGACACATCTCCTGGATCCAACAAATCCGTAATTTTCTCTAAAAACATCAATCAGAAGAGTGAGAAATTATGAGAAAGTGGTCTAATAGACTATAGTCTAATAGTTGAAAACAAATACACTTTAATTGAATTACCATCAGTCTTTGTCTTCACCCAGGCGTTGATCTGTTCTCTCGCAGCATCAGGATTCGTCTTGAAGTCAACAGTCCTCAAGCTGCCGAAACACCACTCCTCACATTTGTCTAGGTAATCCTAACATCATCGATAGAAAGAGAGGGAACGTGGATTACAGTAACATCTGTGTTCTGACCCAGGCATCTCTTTGAATGATCATTTTGTCATCTGTCATTTTCAGGAAGTAAATGAAGCATTTGCTGTGTTTTCTCAAACAACTCACATCAATAAATTTGACTGTCTGGTCTCCAAACAAGCGATTCACCAGCTGCAGGGTTCTCTTCTTGTTTTCATCCTTGTACTCCCCTTCTTTGTAGAGCTCCTCATACAGATAGTGGTACATAATGTCCATTTTGCCAAAGTGGAGGGCCTTAAGAGAAACACAACAGGATATTGTTTAATATTGAGTTCAGAGAATTTGAGACTGTGGAGTGGGGAGCGTTTTGAATTTCGCAATGAAGAATCACAGCAGTCAGTGCATTAAAGGGGACCTATTACGCAAAATTTACTTTTACATGGTGTTTGAACATAAATGTGTCAGCAGTGTGTTACACAACCACCATAACATAAACAAAAAATCCACCAACTCAGCCTGCCATGTTTATCTCCACACCAGTGCAAACACAACTTATGTCAGCTATAAACAATCTAAATGTTCTGTTGTTGGCCGTAAATACCCATTACATTTTTTCAATGCCGCTGCACTACTTTTGCATCGCATTTTACAGCGTCTTGTGCAGGAAACAACTTGCTAAAAATGCAGTGCTCAAGCTAAAAATAGTTAAAAAGTACGAGTACTAATTGCCCTGGTCCATGTTTACACACAAAATTAAAAAAGCAACGCAGTGGAATGCAAAAATACATTTTTGTGGAAAAGGCCCCATGATGTTTCTCTTGGTTTTTTTTTTTTGGTTTTTTTTTTGTTTTTTTCTTGTAGAAAGGGGCATAATAGATTCACTTTAAAACATTCATAAATATGACAGTTGCTATAGAGTTTCTATAGAGTTGTTTGGAGGTTTGAACGCACCTTATACATCTGATCAGCAGTGTCGTTCTTGGCACCCAGGGTGACCAGGCCCAATGCAGAGGAGATGCTCAGGGGTGAGAATGACACATTCTCTTGGGGCTTTGCCTTACAGAGCACTTTTAACAGGTCAATGGAGAATTTTGAGTTCGCCAAAATCACTGGTTCAATGTCTGGGTTCATTTTGTTTACAGCCTAGAATGAAGAGAATTCAATTTAAACATCATGTTAGACCAGCACAGAAAACAGTAGTACAAGAATGAAAACAAAAGAAAAACAAAATATTGAAAAAAAGTTTACATTCTGTTCAAACCACAGACGAGCAACATTTATTTCACCTGATGTGTTCTCCTAATATGTGAAAAGTCCAATGTAGAATAACCCTAACTCTAATGTAGAAATTCATATACTATCAAAACAGCAGAATACTGTACATGTATATCTAATGATCAAATATTACATCTACTGTTATAGTTTTCACAAGCCTCTGAAATACTCACTGATAAAGAAAGTGATGTTTCAATCTCTTCTTGATACGAGGGTCTGTTTTCACTGCCCAACTGTCTCTTTCTTGATCCTTTATTGCCTCAAGTTATAGATATATATAGACCCTTTGGGGGGGGGGGTGTTCTTGGAAGTTTCTTAGGAACTTCTTGTGAAATCAAAATTCTGAATAAAAAAAGATTGTGTGTGAAAAGGATTGCATGTACATACATTTAACTCTTTCCAGATAACTTGTAAGCTGTTACACCTGGCAAGGGTTCAAGAACACGACTCCAATTACATTGATATTACAAAAATAGAGCAACAAAATGAATCTGCAGATTGTCTTTTTACAGATTTTCACACCATCTTGGTGTGCTTTTTAGATTATGCTGTTATGTTTATTGGATCATGCAGAGTATGCTGCTAAAACAGATTATTCTACTAGAACAAGAAATCTAGGAAAATTGTTGCTGTTCTGTTGGCAAATGATGGGCACAACAAACATTTTTGTTACTGCACAAAAACTCTGTCACTTTACAGCTTTTTTTCCACCAGGTGGCTATAACTTCTGTAGAGTATAGATGTAAAATGAATGAGCATATGCAAATTACAAGTGTGGTAGACCAGGAGGAATACTGAAAATCCTTTTCATGGGAAAGATTGTTCCCTTTTTTTCACAGCTGAAGTGCTTTCTTTGGACTGTTGTTACAATAGCATCATGCTCATTGTTGTGCCCATAGATCGGTAATCTTGGTGGGGTTGGGTAATAACAGAAAAAACATTCCAACTGCAGGTGGGTAGTGGGTGGATGACAGATAAATTACAAATGTGTTGGTTTTCATAAAGACACGAAAACACAAGCTTGCATCACTCTCATGCAGGTTCCCAGCAAGTAATAGCCTTCATTTTAAGTCAAGTCGAGCTTAATTGTCATTCCGCTAAATGTGTGGACATTGTAACGAGTGGTCCAGGTGTCGCTCATTATCATTAAACTCCAAAGGCCTCGCTCTGTTCCCATGGCTCTCGGCCCTGCCCTACTCCTTACAGACATACAGTGGAACGAAATGTTGTGTCTCGCAGGACGACGGTGCTACATAGATAAACATAAGTATAAACATACAACACTAGACGTAAGAGCAATTTTTAGACATATATTACTAAAAGTGGTAATCTACCTATACATAAACTGTAAATAGCTGACTATACATACAACATAACCTAAGACAGACTATACAAGTTCTTTACATAACTGTGCATGATATTGTGCAAAAGAGGTTTTTAAAGGAACACTCTACTTTTTTTTTTTTTGAAAATGGGCTCATTGTCCAACTCCCCTAGAGTTAAACAGTTGAGTTTTACCATTTTCGAATCCATTCAGCCGATCTCCGGGTCTGGCGGTAGCACTTTTATCATAGCTTAGCATAGATCATTGAATCCGATTAGACCGATAGCATCTCGCTCAAAAATGACAGAAGAGTTTCAATATTTTTCCAAAGATGTAGCTCATGCTATGTTTGACCATGTCTCTGTCTAAAGCCAATAAAGTTATGCAGATGGATCCGTCCGCTTCACGTCTCCCTCACTTCGTTACACAGGGCTATTATCCAAGCTATTTATATTAGCTTATAGATCACCTTGATTTTGCCAGGTGGACTAAAAGTTATTTGCATGTAGCCCATCCAATTCAGAACTAAATCGTGACTACAGTTAGACCGTGTCATGAAACAACACCTACAGCTTGTGGATATTATTGGTATTTCAAACATGATGCAATATCAACCATCTCATGTGCTGTCTGGCCAAAAACTACAATGAATGGTCTAACTAGGAGCTGAATTGTGGCTGCGCAGGCTGCACATAGAACATGTCAAAGAAATGAAACCAAACACCTTTTAATCACTGTTGACTTTGCTTACATGTTGGAATATCACACATCGCTCAACCAAATTCATAACCAAATTCAAGATTATTTTGGTTAGAAGTGGGTTATGCATAGCTCGACTATATAAGGTCTATACTGAACCAAGACGGTGAAATGACATCTATTGCCTATTACACAAGTGTAACACACTGCAGACACATTAATGTTGTAACATCATGTAAAAGTGAATTTTGCATAATACTGTAGGTCCCCTTTAAGGCACTGATTGCTGTGATTCTACATTGTGAAATATACATTTTTACTATGCTTTCTTCAAAACACTCCCCAATTCACAGTCAGTGTTGGGAAGGTTACTTTGGAAATTTAATAGGTTACAGATTACAAGTTACTCTATTTAAAATCAATTACTTTATTAATGTAACTTTTTTGATTACTTTTCTACATTTCAAATATTTTTAACTGTTAATCATTTTGAAACATTTAAACCAGGCAGAGTTAACCTTACAGCAACATTCAACACTGATTACTGTCAGACTCTCAAAATCCTTCATCACTTGAATTAAGATTATAAGATAATACACATCTTTATTTTGCAATAACAACTGGCTGGATGTACATTATCCTACTTATTACACAGCTGCTTGCAACAAAAGTAAATAATTAGACATGAAAAACTGATCTGAGCTGAAATATTTGAACACAAAGCTTCCATGAAGAAATCAGCTGCCACCAAACAACAAGTTCAAACTAGACAGACATTTAAGGGATACGGTGCAGTCATACCACTTTTATTACACAACATTTCACTACATAAATAATTAAGCAGAAGTACTTACAGTACTAGTTTGTTAGTTATCTTATAATCCATTACAATGTACAAAACAAAATGGCAGCAGCTGTGTTTGTCTGAAACAACAGAGTGAGTCCACCATACCAGACTGACAGAATTAAGAAATTGTACACAAAATATTGAATTGAGTTTTAGTATTTTATTAGTTAGCCAAACCCAAAGCTTCCACCAAGAAAAACTATCAAGTGTATAGCGCTGACTTAAGTTGCCTGGATGAGTCTGTGTTATTAATTAACGTTTACCAGTTGTTATTGTGTGGCTCACAATGAAAGTGTACATAGGAATTGACTTCAAATCTGCATAAATCTTTCCGCACCATTGACAGAAATTTTTGTTAAACCATGTTTCCACTTGTCACACCCTTGTGGACTGTTTAGTTTGGTTTCTCCCTCTTGTGCCCATATTTGGTAGTTCCTGTTTCCTGTCCTCGTTTAGTCATCATTAGTTTACCTTGTATCACCTCTGTCTTAATTTAGTTCATCGTTATCACCTGTCTTTATAAGCTGCATTCTGTTCAGTGTTTGGTGTCCGGTCTTGTCAACGTTAACTTCAACTTTATCGGCAATGAATGTGTGTTTTTACCCTCCTCCTGTGGATTTACCTGTTTTGGAATTACCTGTGGAATATAATAAAGACTTTATCTTTGACCTTCGTCTTCGTTTGCCCCTTCCTCGCACGATACGTGACACCACTGTTGTATGATAGGGCGCTATTACTCAGCTTCTGAAATAGTACATAATCTCAGGATCAAAACACAGACTAGGAAGCAGAATTAAGCGATAGAAGCATTGCTTATGCATGTGTAAAATAACACAATCATCAAACATTAAACTGCATATAAATCAAAACTGCCTAATGTTACAGAATAAAATGTTTAACCCATGAAGAGGTGCAGGACTGTGAAGCTTTGGGGGTGTCAGTGAAAGCGATCTACTACACCTATGTTTTGACCATCGTTCTGAATCCGACTGATGTAGTATTTGATAAAAATGGGATTTTCTCAGCTTTGTGTTGATGGTGAGGAAAGAGTTAAAATATACTTAAAGTTATAATGCAAGACAAAGGCAGAAAGCCAAAATGTTTGCACTGTTTTTAATCTCCTGCTTAAACTTAAACTATTAAATAAAAATACCTGCAGACTTTTTTTCTTAAATAGGAACATAGTAGTATACTTAAAGTAATATATGAACAGCAAACCATAAGTATGATAAGTTCGTTGAATGAAAACTCACAAGTATACTTGCAATACAAAACTACTAAACTAGTAATTAACTAGTAGAGTGTACTTCAAATTGTATTTTCATAAACAAAAAAATGCACTTTAAGTATTTAACTAGTAAACTATCAGTATACCTATACATTTGCTTGCAGTACATTTGCAGTGCAAAAAAAAAAAACGTAGATGTAAACTAGTTGTGCACGCAAAGTTATTACTGTTAGACATACATTGTACTTAAATGTATACTTTTAAACACTAAAAATGAGCCTATTTAGTCCCAAGTAGTATTACAATAGTTCACTTACAAGTTTATTACTATTAATACTGTAAGTATACTTTCTATATATAGGCCCGATTTCACACAGGGCTTAGCTTGAGCCAGGACTAGGCCTTAGTTGAATTAGGATTTTTAAACAGAGTTTAAGAGTTTCTAACAGCCTTACAATGACCTTCATTTATGTGTATTTGACCTACACATGATGAGAGAATGGTTCGCTATTTAGGTTTGTATGTTAACATGGACTCTCTAACATTAATTGTAACTTAATGAGAGTATGACAACTAGAAAATCAATGTTTTCATCTTCACTGGGATTGAGGTTGAATCGTTTCTTGGGTTGAAAACCTCTGTTTAGTTTGGGTTTGGGAAATGGAATGAAATAAACTCCATTGCCCATCCTCTCAGGATACCTGGAGTCAGTGTTACAAGTACTCCAGGCACATAGTTTTACTATTTTTGTAGCTTAAACATCATCAAATCATCATCAAAGCTTCGGATCTTTCGATGTTTCTCTATGGCGCTGAAACCTAAAGATGTCCAAGTTCCAGCCCCTGTGCAGCTGATACTTGACTGCCATTGGCTCATCTGCATTTGAGGGGAGGGGCTTACCAATAGGTCAGTTACTAAAGGCGGGCGTACACGGTGCGATTTTTGAGGTCGTACCAGCTCGCATGCGATTTTTTTGGTTATCTGAGAAAATCGTCTCTTCTCGTATGGTCGGGGCTCGTATGGTGTGTGAGAAATTACGAGACGAGCAGAGTGCCTTACGAGCACTTCCCGACCTCACGATCATTTTTAAACATGTCAAAAAACTTCGGGAGCTGTCGGATTGAAAGCGTGACGTGTGTGCTGTTGAACGAGCCGATTTGTTGAGCAAACTGGAAATGACCAATCAGAAGCTAAGAAAAGAAAACCACAGAAGAAGAAAGATTACCATGGCAGCGCCACGGAGAATTTGGACTGTCGAGAAAGAGGACAAACTCGCTGAACTCTGGCAAGAACAGCGAGCGCTGTATGATATATCGAGCAGCATTTATCATGACAGGGTCGTCCGAGATAAAGAAAATAAAGTCCATGTTGTTCTCTGCCCTTCAGCCAAACTCTTTGCCATGCCCTTCGTTTTCTTTTCTTTTTTGTTTTTTCGCAAGCCATTGCTGCCACAAAGAAAAGGATCTCTTCCTCGGAGTCCATGTTGTTGGCGCGGAACTTCGTGAATGTGATTGCCTCGGAAATCGGCAGGTTTTAAAATCGTGCTGTGTACCACTGCGTCCGTAAACAAAGTCACTCGTGACGTGTGCGTGGCCATACGGTCTTCCGACTGTCCGAATTCGCACCGTGTACGGCCGCCCTAACAGCATCACTAATGTCCAATCTGTCTGTTTTAAATGTCAGGACAACGACGCAGGGATGTTTAAGACGGATACGCTTCCCCTGGGTACTATCCCGCACAGTCAATATCAACTTCTCGCTGAAGCTTGGATTCTGGAGATCCCTTATGAGAATGAGCATCTGAGCATGCTCGTTATACTTCCAAACAACAGTGATGGCCTACCAAAGGTAAAACAGGCACATGAACAGCAACTGAACCTCTCTTACTGCTTTTACCTAACTTGGAACTGCATCACTAGGATAAAGTCTACATGAAAAATTGGATTGTTGTGTTGGTTTGGTGTTACACTCTTAAAAATAAAGGTGCTTTAAAAGGTTCTTCACAGCGATGCCATAGAAGAACCATTTTTGGTTCCACAAAGAAGTATTCAGTCAAAGGTTCATTAAAGATCCATCTCTTTCTTACTTTTTTATAATCTGAATTCTTCGGATGTTAAAAGTTCTTTATGGAACTATTTAGACAAAAAAGGTTCTTCTATGGCATCGTGAAGCACCTTTATTTTTAAGAGTGTACATGAAATGGGAAACAATTAAAAGTCTCTCCCTGCCTGTCTCTTATTTTTCTCTCCTTCCTCTAAGCTGATAGACTCGATCACCTATGAGAAGATTCTGGAGTGGACTGAGCCGGACAATATGATTCCCACCTGGAGGAGATCCTGAAGGATCTGGGAATAAAAGTGTTACAGAGGGTGAGAGGCGAGAGGCGAGCGGATCCATTTGCGAGCTTTTATTCAAGGGGCGAGACAGATACATGGTCAAACAGGCAGGGTCAAAACAACAGCAAACAGGTATGTTCGGGCGAGGCACAATGGAAGTCCGTGTAACAGGCGTGGGTCAATCCGTGGCGAACGTAATCCGTAAAGGGACGAGACGAGAGAATGATCCGTGAAACGAGCTAGAGTCCAGTAGGCAGGCGGCGAGACAGACGAGACGAAATGGCCAGGCGAGAAAGCTATAAACAAGGGGAACTCGGAAACTAGGGAACAAGGGAACTAGGAACTAGGAACGATAACAATGATAATCACAACAACAATACTTGCATGGGGAAAGACCGGGGCTTTTATAGCGCCGTGATTGGTCACAGGTGCTGACCCAATCAGCGCACTGAATGATGGGGAATGTAGTCCGGGGTGTGGTGCAACAGTCTGAGTGTTGTGACAGGGTGAGAGCGACATCTGGTGGTGAGTGGACCGCAGGTCACCGACCAGATTCGTGACAAAAAGACCTCTTCAGTGATAAGTGTGATTTATCTGGCATGGCGCCTGGAAAGTTGAAGCTGTCCAAAATGGTGCATAACTCTGTTGTTGAGGTGGACGAGAAAGGCACAGAGGCAGATGGAGGCAGTGGCGGAGTTGTCCAGACTCTTCAGAGTAAAAAAATCGATGAGTCTTTCGTAGAACCCCCCTTCCTTTTCTTCATCCGCCACAACTCCACCAAGAGCATCCTGTTCTGGGGCCGCGTCATCACCCCAAAACCTGAAAACTAGAATCTGAAGCGCAAATCAGAGCAGCTTCTGCAACAGTGTGATCTGTCGTAGTAAAAACAGCACACAGTGATTATATCGCATGTTTCTTCATTTAAAATTGATTTGCTTGGAATGTACTTTTCAAACAAAATTCTGAATACTCAAAATGTTCAAGAACTTAAACTGAAAACTATAAATAAAGGAAAATCAGGCAGAATCTTGTGTCCTTTTTTTTCTTACACAACTCATAAATTGTCAGTTAATGAGTGGAAATGAACTTTGAAATGAACAAAAATGATTTAATGATTTGAACCGAATCGAGAAGATGAGTAAACGATGACTGGATGAACTAATTTAAATAATTATGCTCAGCTCAAAGTGTAAATTCAGTTTACAGAATGAAAAGTTAGAATTCGAGAATTAACTATTAGGGAGAATAGTTTTAGAGTAGATTTATTAGAGACAAAATCACACAGCTCCAGCCTATAGTTTAGATCAGGTTCAATGTGCTCACAAAGCTCAGTATAAACATTCTGTCAACTCAGGTGCTGTATCTCATTTCGGAGGCTGCTTAGATGGCTCATGGTTACCATTCCCTTCCATTAAAAAAAACAAAACAAACCAAATACAAGATAAGATTTGTTCATTGCATATTATAGATATATTTTAATACATACACTTGCATGCACTTGGAAAAAAGCTAGTAATAGACCGAACAACAATGAATACATCGAAAAACAAAGTATGATGAGCAACATGAACATGTTTATACAAGATAAGACATCTCAATAAAATGCATGGAAACACAAATATGTTCCATGTAATAAATCAATCGTGTTAACATCTTGACTACAGTAATTAGCCTAAATGTTCATCAAATATTTTTGTGTCTCTTAATTTGCTTGGCTAGAAGTGTTCACTTAAATGTAGATAGTACTTGATAATATACTTAATGCTCACTGAAATGTTTTTTTTTGAGAAGGGTTTTTGATATAGGTTTAATGTTACTATACAATTTTATTTCCAAAAATACCATATTTTGGACAGCAGGTGGCTGGTGCATCTTAGTTAATATTTTTAGCATAGCACAGCATCAAAACACGACAATTTATGGGATTAAAACCACGTTTTTATAAAAACTCACTTTATAATGCAAGTTGAGTGCTATCCCTGTTGAAAAAAACAGCTGAAACCAGCCTAAGCTAGTTGGCTGGTCATACTGGTCGGCAGGCTGGTAAGAGAGGGGTTTTGGCCACTTCCTTGGCTGGTCAGGCTGGGAGACCAGCTAAAACCAGCTACTTCCAGCTTAAACCAGCTAAGACCAGCCAAGCAGCCTAGGCTGGTTTTAGCTGGGGTTTTTTTCAGCAGGGATGTAGTTGTTTAAAACTCAAATTTGTGGTTTATTTATAAAGACAGCACCTATTTGAATAGATTACAAAAAAATTACTTTTTCACGATATTCACATTTTTTGAGATGCACCTGTGTGTGTGTGTGTGTGTGTGTGTGTATAATATATATATATCCAGAGAGTTGTGGTGTCATAGCGCCACCTGCTGTCTGCACTGACACACAACATGAAATCATTGCAATATAAACTTGTGTATTTGTACCCCATATGTTGTCGAGATCATAGAAAATGAAGGTCTTGTTGACGTCGAATCCGCAGGCAATGATGTTTTTGGCGTTCTCCATCGTGTAGCGATGACACTCGTCCAGCGACAGATCCTTCCACAGATACTTCTGATCCGTGAAAAGAATAACAGGATTTCTGATTCTCAAACGCGTCCAAGTATGTATAACTGCAGACTGGAGATCTCCAAATGGGGGCGGGAACTCCAAAAGTGGGCAGAACCTCCAAAATGGGGTGGGGTCTCGTCGCACAAGGACTTTCACCATTGGCTCTGGCTTCAGCCTATTGTTACTGACTTACGTTTCAAAATAAAACTTTATAAAGTAAACACTTTTTCTATTTGTTTTAAAATAAAGCCAATAACCAATAAAACCTTTAGAATCAGCTGTGAGGTGGAGTTTGCACTGAAGTGGATTAGGGGGAATTTGCGCATGCGTCGTGTGTCTGTCAATGGGAGGAAGCCACGCCCTATTTTGGAGCTCCCACCCCATTTTGGAGTTCCCGCCCCCATTTGGAGATCTCCACGCTGCAGTTATACCCTTCTCAACACGTCCAGGATCTGATGCATGTCCCTGCGGATCACAAACATGAGGGCAGAGAATTCAAGCTTTCAGATGCCTCATATGATCCTCATTAAAGCCACACGCATCCCAAAATTTAATACAGTTATTTATTTCCAACTATATAGACTCAATTTATACTGTGAAAAATTATTATTCTTAACATGTGTAAAGTATGTTTATATTACATTACCTAATACAATATTGTTTTTTTTTCTACTCTCTATAGAACTGTACTATTATATATTTTTTTGTTTTTGAATATTTTTATTTTAATCAAAGCTTTATTTATTTTAATGTTTATTTTTTATCATTTAAATATCTTTTTTTTTTTACTATTTTAATCTGTTTACTCATTTATTTTAATAAATAGTTTATTTTAATCGGTTTATTTTAATTTTTATTATTTATTTAAATATTCTTTTTATTATTTATTTTAATCTATTGACATTTATTTTAATCTCTTTTTTATTATTATTTTTTTATATAATATTTTAATATATTTCTTTCCTCTCCATATTATTCTCATGTGTGTGTCTCACACGCTGCTCTTAGTGAAAACTATTTTAAAACACTTTCAGTCATGCTCTGTTTTACTTTGATAACACTAATACATACAGGCTGTTTAATATAGGGTGTGTGTTTTATAAACACGAATTATTAAATGGAAACTCTTACTTTGTACTTTCCTCAAGAACACGGAATTAAATGAGACTTTTATTTTGTTTGTACGTTCCTCATTCGCGCTTCCGGAGTTCAGCGTCTGATATTTCAAATTAAACACCGCGCGACAGACGCGAAAATGAATCATGTAAACAAGAATATTTAGCTACAAAAACGAGTTTACACTCATATATAAAGGCTTATATTATGTCATGGATTTGACGGATCAATATTTGCTGAGAACTTTGACAGGACAGTGACGTTAGTGTCAGTTATTCGTCGTTTAATGTGAGTTTTTGGATTATTTAATATCTTCTGGTGCTTTATTTAAAATCCCGACTTTATAATGAACTCCAGATACATTTGAGATTTTATTTTCTGCAGCAATAGAAGTGTGTTATTAGTATTATGAAATAAATTATGTGTTATTCTCATTGTTTGCAGTAGCAGAACAGTTTTATTAATAGGGTTATCATTTCGTTCTCTATCTAAAAATATGTTTTATTATTATTATTTACACTCATGTTAATATCCATCAGACACATGTAGTGTAGGTTTGAGTTTCATATGGCTTCTCTGGTGGATTATGAGGATTCTGACAGTGAGGCGGATCCAGATCTTCAGCTTCATCATGACAGAGCCCTCATCATGAGCCCCTCATCATCATCATCATCATCATCATCATCAGGCGTGTCAGCAGCACAGCGCTCGTGTGCTTCCTCCGGCTCCATGAAGAGAGTTCGGCTGCAGACGGCTGCGGTGAGGCCGTATGTTCCTAAAAGACAGAGACTGACGGAGACCGCAGCCGTCCGGACAGAACAACACGACTCGTCTGGATCTGCTGGTTCTCCTGTGCTGTCTGAGGTGTCGGAGAGAGTCCGGCCGTTTCTGGGCCGAAAGCACGGACGGGTCGAGCTGCCCAAACGCATGCAGTGCTGCATTCAGGCCCATCAGGGTCCGGTGAACACACTGCAGTGGAGTCCAGTGGATCATCTCAGTCATCTGCTGCTGTCTGCTTCCATGGACAAAACCTTCAAGGTGAGATTAACCCAACCTTAACTAACGTAACCTCACCTAAACTACCCAGCTGTGTCCTCTACAGGTGGTTTAGCTCTTAGAAACAAGTGAACATCAGAGTTTAGGTTGTACGTGTGTGATGATTGACCCCATGACAGGATTTCTGCAGGTCTTCATTTAATTCTCCTTTCCACAAATTGGAGCAGAAAGGCTTAAATCCATAACGTTGTGGCATTAAATATTGCATAGACTGCAAAAACTGAATATCTTTTATTGTGTTTTTATCTTGTTTTCCAAAACAAATATGTGACCCTGGACCACAAAACCAGTCATAAGGGTCATTTTTTTTTTTATTTCCACTGTTGTATGGTTTGTTAGGATGGGACAACATTTGGCCGAGATGCAACTATTTGAAAATCTGGAATCTGAGGGTGCAAAAAAATCAAAATATTGATAAAATCACCTTTAGAGTTGTCTAAACGAACTTCGTAGCAATGCATATTACTGATCAAAATGAAGTTTTGATATATTTACGGTAGGAAATGTACAACATATCTTCATGGAACATGATCTTTACTTAATATCCTAATGATTTTTGGCATAAAAGAAAAATCCATCATTTTGATCCATACAATATATTGTTGGCTATTGCTACAAATATACCCGTGATACTTAACACTGGTTTTGTGCTCCAGAGTCACATATCTAAACATCCTTAAATCAAGATATATTTACTAGACATTCAAAATGAAGATATGAAGTCTCATTTTCTGAAAAATAAACAAAATGTGAGTTTATGATTAAAATATGAACACATACATGCTAGTTTGTTCCCCTTACATTTGCAGATATTTGTTCTTGTTCTTGTTTTAACTCACTTAATTTTATTTACTTTCTCAGAAAACGAGACTTCGCGTCTTCTGTCGTTTTGTATCTCAAGTAGGTCTGCACAACAATTAGTCGTGATTAAACGATTTAAAATAAAAGTTTGTTTACATACTATATGTGTGTGTACTGTGTATATTTATAATGTATATATAAAAAAACATATATATATGTATATATTTTAAAAAAATATTTGTATG
The DNA here is from genome assembly GCA_012976165.1 of Labeo catla. Lineage (NCBI taxonomy): Eukaryota > Metazoa > Chordata > Actinopteri > Cypriniformes > Cyprinidae > Labeo > Labeo catla. The sequence continues at coordinate 29,439 of VONZ01000956.1, forward strand.
TAAACACTTGTAAATAATTTATATTATATATACATCTAAATATTTTACATATAAATCTAACATCCTAACCTTAAACTTTTATTTTGAATCGATTAATTGCAACTAATCGTTTTGCAGCCCTAATCTCAAGTAAATGTATCTGTATTTGCACTGGTAAACAAGACAGAAATACTGAGGAAGAGCATCACTCTTTTGCAGTGTGATCAGAAGTTTTTTTTCCATGTGACAGTGTTTGCCAGTTTCAATTTTCTAATGTTTTCAAAGCATCATGACTGAGTCTTCCAGTGATTCTCCAGTCTTCTCTAGTGACATATGCTTTATTATTCATTCAGTGCTCTTAAACCCCGCCTCCACACTCATCTGAGAGCCACTCCCACATCTCAACAGCCAATCAGCAGACCGTGCATAGAACCAGGTCCACACCCACAATTTTTATCTTCATTCCAACCAGACATACATCACAATACAGAATTAAAGATCTGACGCTGATTCAGTCTGATCTTGACTGTAATGACACATGAGGCAACATTTTGAGCAGTGTTGCTGTCAGCGGGAAACCAGCTGAGACACAGCATAGAAATGTGTTACTTCTTCTTAATGGGAAAGTGGGCAAGCAACACTGTTTAAAAAGAGTTGCACTCAGTGCTGGAGGTTTGAACAGCATGAGAACTAGTAGTGATGATTAACATAAACAGCACTAATGAATATAAATCATTATGCAGACGGCTGAAAGAACATCACGGTGCTGTTGTCAAGGACCTGAATGAGAATGAATGAGCTGATTAAATTGCTGTGCAGAATGACTGCATATGAACTGAAACGAATGGCGAGAGTGAAACGCGTCTGAAGCGGCCGATCGTGTGAATACGACAGACGTGATCCTCCACCTTGTGAAGGTGTTTTTCATGTAAACGTCTCCTCCGGGTCTGTGACGTGGAGCCGCTCCATCACTGTGGCGTTATAATGTGTGTCGAGACCCAGGAGATCCGCGCGGGCCGCTCACGTGTGTCCTGAGGAAAGGTGAATGACGCACACGCTGAACTAGATTCATCCACCTGTGCTGTCATGAGCCCTTCATCATCAGCTGCTCTGATATGCATGAGAAATGGAGCGTCTGTGTGATTTTCTAAATGCCAGAGTTCCTACACGATTTGGAAAAGTATGAAATTTAATTTAAGTAATTTCCAGGTCTGGAAAAATATGGTAAAAAGCAAGCAGAGTAGGGAATAATATTTGCTATTCAGTTTTTTATAATAGAAAATTAAGAATAAAAAAAAAAATCAAGAACTGAATGAATTCAAGGGGTACTCCTTCTTTTTTTTTTGAGCACATAGATCTCTATTAATTCATGTGCATCTACGCCCTCATTTTATTCATAGTAAGATGGCACTGATGCACAAAGGAAATAGGTCATATAAAACTAGAAATTGTAATGCATAAGCATGCAAAAAATTCCCATGCGCATGTGAATAGTTTCTTAAGGGCACAAAAAAAAGTTTCTGGTATGCATGGAAAAATTCTGTTTTTTTTTTTATTTGTTTTTTTAAATTTTATTTTAGGGGCTCTGTATGTTATGGAAACCCATTTCTGCCACTGAATAAAAATGTGACATTTTATCTCACAATTCGGACTTTTCTTTTCTCAGAATTGCATGATATAAACTCGCAATATTGAGTTATAAAGTCAGAATTGTGAGACATTTCTGAGAAATAAAGTTGCAATTGTGAGAAATAAATTCTGACTTTTTTTCTCAGAATTGCTATTGCATATTAAGTCAGAATTGTAAAATATAAACTTGCAATTGTGAGTTATAAAGTCCAATTTTGAGGAGAAAAAAGATGATGCGTTCTCAGAATTGTGATCACAATTCTGACTTTATTTCTTAGAACTGCAACTTTATTACTCGGAATTGTCTTGCTATTGACTTAATAACTCACAATTGTGAGTTTGTATCACACAATTTGGACTGGGAAAGATTTAAATGACCAAATATACAATGAAGTTAATAAATAATAATTAATACCAAATATAGGGCTAAAGCTGAAAATAATGTCATTTCTATTACTATTTATGTTGAATGCATTCTGAAAAACTACTGTGTGGTTTGGAAATTTGAGTCTGGAAAAGTATGGAATTTTGAAATGGAAAATGAGGCGTGGCGTCTGCTGCTTTATGATCACGATTCATCTGTGTGTTTGAGATCTCATGAAGACTCCTGTTCAGTGTGTTTCCGCTGGGTTTGATCAGATGTTCTCGTAAAGCGTGTAGGTGAGCTGACGAGGATCTCGCTCATCTCGTTCTGCCCCGCGGCGTCTCGTATCTGTAGGATATGAGAGCCGCCGCTATCAGATGTGTGTGTGTGTGTGTGTTTAATAATGGAACACAGGAAGCGTGTCTGCGGAGGGTCAGAGGAGCGGAGCTTCATTAGCCGCGGGCAGAGCGCTCTATTCCTGACTCCACCGGAGGACACGTACAGAACGCACCCCATCTAGTGTTCCCTCATCAGGAGACACGCCGCATCACTCAGTGTCGTCAGTCCAGCATGAATTCATTCACCTGTCCTCTCAACACACGCTTTAATCTTCAGATTGTGATTAGTTTAAATCCATTCTGCTGTGCTGATAATGCAATTGGTTTCAATGAAAGTCACTAAAAATCAGCATTACAAAAAAACTACTCGTGTAAAAACAGAAAACATCTATTGCAGCTTGTCAGAGACTAAAAATCTATTAATAAAATATGAGAAATGATGAACAGCTGTTATGTTGAAAACACAGCTCTGGTTTTTGCTTCAGCTCAGTTTGACCTGTATATTTTTATATTCAGAATCAGCTGCACAGACACAACATAAAGACATTTCATGGATGATTTATTCATGGATGACTATTTGCTCCATGAGATGCAAATTACTACAAGTATAAATATTATAATGGGGTAAAATTGGATTCTCATAGAGATAAAAACAACCTTTGACAGGTTTTTGACCATGAGACTCAACTAAATAGAGAAATGCTCCTTTGGATGATTCTGAACATAAGTATCACAGGTATATTTGTAGCAATAACCAACGCTACATTGTATGGGTCAAAAATATTGATTTTTATTTTATGCCAAAAATCATTAGGATATTAAGTAAAGATCAAAGATCATTTGTGCCGTAAATATATCAAAACTTAATTTTTGATTAGTAATATGCATTGCTAAGAACTTCATTTGCACAACTTTAAAGGTGATTTTCTCAATATTTTGATTTTTTTTTTTTTTTTGCACCCAATCCAGATTTACAAATAATTGTATCTTGGCCAAATATTGTCCTGTCCTAACAAGCCACACATCAATGGAAAGGTTATTTATTGAGCTGGTGATTTATAAATCTCAATTTCAAAAGATTGACCCTTATGACTAGTTTTTTGATCCAGGGCCACATATTTCAAGTAAACTTTGAGTCCTAAATGTTATAATATTTAATATTTCAGTCTTTGACAAGCTACTATATATATATATATATATATATATATATAATTTATTTATTTATTTATTTATTTTTCTTCAGTTTTTTTAACCTGACTCTTTTGTGTAGATTGATTTTAAGAAACAAAATACCAGCATTTTTAAGGAGTTAAAAAACCAAATGTGGGTCAAATTGACCCATGACACAATAGGAGTGTTTTAATGTGAAATCAGTCACATTGATGACAGAATGTGGCATCAGTGTCATCAGAGCAGTTTTTGTAGAGTAATGGTGTCGTCTGAATCTCTGTGTTTCAGGTGTGGGACGGCGTTGGCGGTGGGCGGTGCTTACAGACATACTCCGCCCACCGTGGCTCTGTGCGTGACGCGTGTTGGCTGTCGTGTGGGCGACGCCTCCTCTCTGGGTCGTTTGACGGCACCGCGGCGCTCACTGACGTGGAGACGGGTGAGTTCACCTTCACTCGTCCACAAATGATCCGAGAAATGTCCTGAGAGTCTGTCTGAGAGGATCACATCAGGACAGACACCATATTCAGCTGCCACACAGAATGTGTTTACTGCTCCAGACTGTGATCTGTGTGTGTTATTGAGTGCTGCTGAACCTGTTGATTCAGAACGAACTGATGTGTGTTTCCTGCGCGCTGACTTTATCTGCTCACGATTCTTATCAGCGCTGTACTAATTACATTTCTTAATTAAAAACACTGAGGAAGCGTATTAATTATGCAGGAGGATGATTCTCATCGCTCCCCAAACATCAGCCTGTAATTGGCGTGACACATTCTCACCGTTCAGAGAAAAACCAATGGAGAGACTGAAGTCATGTGTTTCCTGCTTACAATCAACGGATCATTTGCAAATCCTCTTATTAATATGCACACATTGGTTCATCATCATATGAACCAGTTTAATCAATTAGAATCTAATGAAGATATTCACCCATTGAGCCAATTCATTCTCAAACACATGGACGTACATCTGAAGAAATCGTCACAGGAAAATCATTTTTAAGTTTTTTAAGTTTTAAGTATGTATTACAATGTACACCAAGATAAATGTGAGATTGTGTTGAATGGTGTGAGATGACTCTGGATGATTTCAACTGATTCCTATTGAACTGCAGCTCAAACTATTTCAAATCTAGTGAATTAAGCTACAAACTCCATCATAATGCACAATGTTTCCATCTAACATGTATTTTGAGCTGCAGCTCGTCATATTAATGGAGTGTTTCACTAGTTAGCAGTAAACCGGTTACCACACCTCAATATGGAGGAGATTTGTGTTGGAAATATGGATATTTCATTTGTAAACATCATACTTGTTTCGCTTATTTCAGTTAATGTCATCAAACTAGCGAGATAAGCCAGTAGTAGTACTGACAGTGTCGTGTAAACATGAATGAAGACGCAGAAAGAGGAACAGATGAACCGAATCAATTGAGTGAGTCATTTAATGATGGAACCGCTCCGATTGATTCAAACTTGTGATTTTGATTATTCAGTTTAAGTGATTCACTAGCGAAAAACTGATCAAATTTAATAAGCCATTCATTTTTGAATTCCGAAATGACTTATAATGATTTTATAAAGCACGTATAGTAATGGGTGAAACAAAGCTTTTCGTAACTCTGAGTCTGTTAAACCGTTTTGTCGCACAGTGATTCACGGTTTTGAAGCGCTCCAAACGGATCACGATTTGCGAATCATTTGATTTAGATTGGGACTTCGAAGCGGACTCGCAAATCATTTTGCAAATTGAGTGATTCACGATCTGCTCCGATTCCTAATCTGAAATGATGGTTCACGAATCATTATTCAGATATGAACTCTGGAGTGCGAATCACGAATCATTTGATTCAGATCATATCTTTGGAGCGAGTTTGTAAATCTTTTTTTCTTTCTGACTTTTTATTATTAAACATTAGAAAAGATCAAACCATTAAGGCAGTAGGGTTAAAAAACGCATTGTGTTCCCTAGATATTTACTTTAGTGCAGGGGTGCTCAACCCTGTTCCTGGAGATCAACCTTCCTGCAGAGTTCAGCTCCAACCCTGACCAAACACACCTGAACCAACTAATTAAGATCTGAAGGAGCACTTGATAATTACAGACAGGTGTGTTTGATCAGGGTTGGAGGAAGGTTGATCTCCAGGAACAGGGTCGGGCACCACTGATTTAGAGAATATACTGATGTATTGTGTCCTTCAGTTTATTCCTTATATTTTGTTTACTTGGTTTTAAAAAGGTTCTTAAATTTACCTTCATTAAACCTGCAGAAACCCTTGTCAAAAGAGTGTCAAAACTGTCATTTTCCTCCTGAGGAAACCGCTTAGATTATGCTAATGAACTATATTAATAGTGGGGCAGCTGTGGCCTAATGGTTAGGGAGTCGGGCTTGTAACCGAAAGGTTGCGGGTTCGAGTCCCAGGTCCGGCAGGGATTGAAGGTGGTGGGAGTGAATAACCAGCGCTCTCTCCACCCTCAATACCACGACTGAGGTGAGTCCCTTGAGCAAGGCACCGAACCCCCAACTGCTCCCCGGGCGCTGCAGCGATAGCAATATGGCTGCCCACTGCTCCGGGTGTGTGTGTGTGTGTTTGATCACTTCTCACTACTGTGTGTGTGCACTTGGATGGGTTAAATGCAGAGCACAAATTCCGAGTATGGGTCACCATACTTGGCCACACGTCACGTCCTTTCCTTTCCTTCCCTTTCCTTAATCACCTGAAGAATATTTATTCTGATTAGTGATAATGCATGCAAGTCTTTATTGAACATCTGTGTCTTTCCTGTTATGCAAATGTGATTTTAATAACCAAAACCACATAAAAATGAATTATTGAGTCACAGGTTTACTGGAGCTGCAGCATGTAAATCACTTGATGTGAGTCATTTCTGCATCAGATCAGTGACGGCAGCAGCTCACAGACGCCGTGATAAACTCATGACACTGACTGATTGATCGATGATCCTCAGGTAAGACGATCGCACAGATGGAGAACGGTTTTAAGGTGTGCTGCGTCGCCCCGCGACCCTCCGAGCCCGACGTCTTCCTGTGCGGAGGCTTCAGTTCAGAGGTCAGAGCCTGGGACGCCCGCTGCTGTAAGGTCAGTGTGATTCGAAGCCTTCCCATGAGCCTCAGTCTGCGCTCAGTGTCTCAGACGTGTGTACGTGCGTCTCCAGATGCTGCGGGTGTATAAAGCGGCGGTTCAGCAGACCCTGGACATCCTGTTCCTGAGCGGCGGGAGAGAGTTCATCAGCAGCACCGACGCCGTCAGTCGAGACTCCGCCGATCGGACGCTCATCGCCTGGGACTTTGAGACCACCGCCAAACTCTCCAACCAGATATTCCACGTAAGACACGCAGCGCTCCAGCAGGGTTTAAAACGCTCTTATGGAGTGACCTTTCCAGAAGGAACACTGAAAGTCTTAAGTTATCCTCTGTGCTTTGTCTTGTAAACATCCTTAAATCAAGATACATTTACTGGAGAAGCAAAATTATATTAAATACGAAGTCTTGTTCATGACTTATTGACAGATTGTTCTTGTTTTTATCATAAACACACTTCATTTTGATCACAAAGCAAGGTTTCTTTTGACAGAAGAATCTTTAGACATTTGCACTGGAAAACAACACAAAATACAGACTTTTTGCAGTGTGATTAGAAGATACAATAAAAGTTATTTTCATTTTTTATTTGGTCTTCACAAGCTCTTTAACCCTCGTGTGTCCATTTAAAAAAAGTTATACAGAGGACAAAGGTGACTGTCAAAAAATGTCATAATATTATAATCACCAACAATTCATTCTCACAATGAAATGCTAGTTTGTTTACATAGTGCCACTGTTGTTTTTTAATGAGTTTTAATATACAATGCATTATAAAAATATTTTAATGCATTAATTATGCCTTGTAGTGCACCTTATTATGCATTATATTGTACATGTAATGCAAACAAGGCTTTAAGTGTTACAGATAAATGATTTTCCATTTACTTCATGCTAAGTCTTGCATAAGTTAATGATTAGAAACAGCATTGATGCATTATTATTATTATTGTGCAGTTTTAGATAAAAAAAACTATTCACACACACACGAGATGTCTCAGTAAACATGCAAACCACAGTCTCATATCAGCACCAACACAGACACACAATTATAATGACATTAATTTAGTTCAGTTTTCCATTTATCAACAGAAACAGAAAGCAGGAAAAAGCAATATTTACTCCACAGAGCAAACCTGAGAAAATGGTGCCATCAGGTGGAAAATAGTCAAAATATTAAAACTGGAAAAAGTTTGAAGCTTTGCCAGCAGAATGAGAGCAGATTTGATCTGATAGTTAAATGGCACTGGGATGAAATATTGCAGTTTTAATGTTAAAATCCTGAGTCTAACTATTTCTGTACCTATAGTGTAAACTAGAATTATGAAAGACAATGAGGATGAAATATTACAAAACGAGTCACTGTCAACAGAGCTGTTTCTGACAAGGTCAAAAGGGTGTTGTTTTACGTGACCATTGAGGAATTTTAACCAAAGTATATTATAGACAGTTTGCTCATCTGTCAGACTCATGTCTCATGTTGTGTTTGTGCGGTAGGAGCGTTACACCTGCCCGTGTCTGGCGTCTCACCCGCTGGAGAACAGTTTCGTGGCTCAGACCAACGGCAGCTACGTCGCCCTGTTCTCAGCGCAGCGGCCCTACAGGATCAACAAGAGACGCCGCTACGAGGGACACAAGGTCACGTGATGATTAACACATTAACATCTGCTGCTCTTCCAGAGGAGATCGTGTGACTGATCGTGAGCTGCTGTTGTTGTTGTTTGCAGGTGGAGGGCTTTGCAGTGCATTGTGGGTTCTCTGCAGATGGAAGCGTACTGGTTTCAGGTAGTTCTACGGGTTCTGTGCACTTCTATGACTTTCAGAGCTCACGCACCCTGAACACGCTTCACGCTCACCAACACGCCTGCGTCTGCGCCGCGCTCCATCCCGTGATTCCCGCCGTCACGGCCACGTGTGATTGGATGGGAGAGATCAAGTTATGGAGCTGATCACTCGTGTTTGATGATGATGATGATGATGATGGATATGAAACTCTGCGTTCTTCTCATTTAATGTGAGGATTTCCTCAGTGAGGATTATGGGTAATCAAATCATTATATGTTAAACTGACATGGTTTAATGTTTGTTTACTTTTGTACTTGTGAATTTTTTCAATTTGTGTCCTTAATAAAACAGATAAAATGATTATTTGTCATTTTTATATATATATATATATATGTGCGTGTGTGTGTGTGCATGTATACAGTCTTCAGTGTGTCATAAATGTCTTCAGAAATCATTCTAATGTGCTGATTTATTATTAGAATTATCAATATCGAAACCAGTTGTGCTGCTTAATATTTTTCTGGAACCTGTGATACTTTTTCAGGATTCTCTGATCAATAAAAGGTTGAAAAGAACAGCAATTATTTAAAACAAATAAGGTTTTCTAACAATATACACTACTGTTCGAAAGGTTGGGGTCAGTACATTTTTGTCCTTTCTTTTTTTTTTTTGAAAGAAATTAATACTTTTATTCACCAAGGATGTGTTAAATTAATAAAAAGTGATAGCACAAATTTACATTGTAAAAAAAGATTTATTTTGTTTATTTTGTGCTGTTCTTTTAACTTTTTATTCATCAAAGAATCCTGAAAAAAAAGTCACAGGTTCCAAACAAATATTTGTTTCCAACATTGATAATTCTAATAATAAATCAGTATATTGGAATGATTTCTGAAGGATCATGTGACACTTAAGACTGGAGTAACAGCTGATGAAAATTCAGCTTTGCATCACAGGAATAAATTGTATTTTAAAGTAGATTATAATAAAAAACATTATTTTATATTGTAATAACATTTTGCAAATATTACAGTCTTTTCTGTATTTTTGATCAAATAAATGCAGCCTTGATGAGCATGAGAGTCTTATTTAAAAATCATTACAAGTCTTACTGATCCCAAACTTTTGAGCGATTGTGTGTGTGTGTACAGTATATAGCAATTAAATTTACTCAATTCGCACCAAGAAATGAAAACAACATCAAATCATCTCCATCATTTAAATTTATTTAGTAAAGAAAACTACAGCAAAAATATAGAAATGTGTCTAGAAGCAGTTCTTAATGTCATCAGAGGTAGAACAGGAAAATACAGATGAACAATCATCATCATCCATCTGTGTGATCTGGGTTCATTCCTGTTTACATTTACATAAATGCATTTAAGGTTTACACTTTATCAGTTCAGTTATTACGTCACATGTTCATGTTTCCATCATGTATGTCCAAACACAGGCAGCACGAGATGAAATCATGTTGGCTTTATCACAGTAAATGTCAGTTTATTGCTTCATCACAGTGATGTGAACATGAGCTGAAGTTTTATTCATTTCTCTGCTGAATGTTCATTTTCTCTGCAGGTGCTTCTACAGACTGACTATTTATTTAGAAATCGTCCAGTTGTTTGTTCATTTTCTTGTTTCTCTGATCGAGTTTTTTCAAAGTAAACATGTTTTTCAATCTTGTTTTCATTGATAAATTACAGTGTTTTCGTTGGGCTTGTCTCAGTACCCAGACTTGTGCTCTTGGTCATTTCAGAGTGTGCACAACAGGAACCAAAGCAGGTCTCTTAACTCACATCAAAAGCACACAGTCTCTGATAGTGCCTCTGTGTCTGCCAATAATCATTCATGAACCCCACGTGGCCCAAATTCTGTGAGATTTCAAGGAAAACGTTCCATTGTTAGTCACATGAATTAGATATTGCATACTATTTGCTAGTAAAGCAAAGTTTGTATATTTTATTGGTTTGGTATTTTATTTAGAAGCACCACAATCACTAAACTGTCATCACAAGAAGCAGACAAATGCACAGTATTGAAAGTAAATCTCTGTAAAAACTTGCATTTTGCAGTACTGTTTCGTAAATGTGTCTCATCAGGCAATCAAAACTATACACACACTTACAGTCTTAAAGCACACTTGAGACAAATACAGGAAATAACTCATGCAAGTGGTCAAGTGTGCAAACTGGGACAAACTCATCATGTCTCTTCATCCTGTCAGTCTTTAATTAACAAATGCCACTTCCTTAAATGACATCATCTTCAGGAAGTGACATCATCTTGATGGGACGTCAACTGCACAAACATCAGTAAGTGCTAATCGTTGATCTGATGTGTTTTGTGTCACTCACTGAATGTTGACTTCAGCTTACTGATCTGAACTAAACCAGATTTCAGAAGATGCTTTAACAGAAATATATCTTTTCATTAGAACACAACCATATTCATATTGTAAAGATGACATGGGTTCAGCTGCTGTGTAAGAACATCTATTAGGCACCAGTAGTTTTCCACTGTGATTTTATTTACGTAACAGCTGGAAGTAAGAGAGCCTTTCGTCTCAGAGCAGATATTTATAGTACAGGGCTTCTGTCTGAATGCCATACTGCACTGTGTGTGTGTGTGTGTGTGTGTGTGTGTGTGTTGAGTTCACATACTATTATATTAACATTCAGGTAAAAACCTGCACATCACGACTGAGAATGAACACAGTGCTTTTACGTGAGTTTAGCTGAAATCACTGCAGCTCATCACTCACTTGTGGTCTATATATCAATACAAAGCATATATTCAGCTCATTTACATACTGTATGTACATTCCTGGTGTATCTTATAGATAAAAACAGCGTTAGGTGAAAAATATTGTTGTATGAAGAGCTTCAATATCACTGACAAACTTTGGCAGCTAGAAAAACTTTGAGGTAAAAGCACCTGAAGATGAATTATTAACAAATATTTACAATCAAATAATGTTTAAACACAGCAGCTGCTTTAGTAAAAGAACAAACTATATGATGACTTTTATGGTTGTTAATTTCTGATTTTGTCTAAAGAGAAAATGATTCAGATTTGACCTGGTGAGTCAGACAGAGAAATCTGAAAATCACAAGCTTAATTAGTTATTGTCTTCATTTAAGCTGAACTTATTTCTGATCTCATTTCTGTGCCACCGCACGGATAATGTTTAATCACAAAATTAAAGATTAAGAATCTGGATTGAAGCAAAATAAATAAATAGAAATAATAGGGCAACCTGAAACAAGGGACTTAATTCATTTTAGGTATTTCTTGAATAATTGAATTGTTTTTTTTTGTTGTTTTTTTTTGGTTTATTTCCTTTGATGCTGCTATTACTGTAACAGTAGTCCACTGTGTAAATACACAACACTGATCTGTTGGTTTGAGCAGCTCAACATCTCAGATTCTGATTCAACCAATCACGTGAGTTTGGGGCGGGACTATCTGTGTGAATGACCAATGGCAGATGAGGAGCTGAAGGGACAGTACAAATGTTTGACAAGGCAAAAATGACACACTTCAGGTGTTTACTGCTCTTTACTGCAGTACATTTAACCGGCTGTTAGTTAAGCAGCGTTCCGTACAGCTGTGCTTTAGTCAGACTGTCTTTGCGACTGAGTCCAGCGTTCCCAAACTTTTGACTCTGTGGTGTCATTTTCTGAGCTCCAGGGCTTTGATGGTCCTTGTATTTCTGGACGTCCAGATCCTGGTTTAGTGACTCTGCTGAACTACCAGGACTTTCATCTGCGTAAACTCTCCGTAAACCGTCTTTAGTCGTGTTTTCCTTGTCTTTGGTGTTTTCAGTTATGAAGAAGCTGCTTGTCGAACCCTTTGAGTGAAACATCCGTCCTCTCTCGGCCTTCAATGCATTCAGACTCATCTTTGGGTTCAGTGCAGGACTCGATCCCACCGACGCAGGGAATCGCAGATCCCGCCTATGGAAGATGTCTTCTCCATCCTGGAATCTGCCGTAAAGGTGCCCTGGTTTGATCTTGGCGGGGCCGAGCGTGAAGTGGCACTCTGAGAAACTGAAGGGCGAGAATCTGCTGACGTCCTCCACGCTCATCTGCCGCCAGCCGTCCGTCGCGTCCGCGGGGACGTGGACACGACTGTCTCCGGACACGCTGTAGCCGGATTGGCCGTTCTGTGAGCCCACGTGCTGGAAGCTGCTCGACTTGGGAAAACCTAGATGTTCCTTTCCATACGAGGATGAGTTCTTAAATTCATAGTCTCCATCGCGCCAATCGGTGAACAAAGCCTGCTGGGAGGAGGACGAACCGTGAACCTTCTCATCCGAGGCTGTGCTGCAGCTGGAATAACAGCTGGAGGTGGGAAGAGATCTGAGGACAAACCCACAGAAAGGGTCTTTATGCAGGGGGAAGCTGTCGTTGTCCAGGTTGCTCTCGGTGGACGTGTGTCCTTTGATGCGTCCGTTCTGGTCTGCGCTCTGCCGTCTCTCTGGCCAGCGGTCACGCCGCCGCTCATCGTTGGGACAGTACAGCGCCGTGTCGCTGCAGTACAGGTCAGATGACTTATACGCCGTGTGCCGCTGAACTTTATCCGCGTCGGATGGGAATTCTGGGGCTTGTGGGCTTGGCAAGCGTGTGACCGGACAGCTTCTCCCGGGCTCAGGTTTCTCCAGGACTCGGCCGATGACGGCGGTGGGAATGGGATCTAAGTAGGATTGTCGCAGCCCTGTGCTCCGGCCGCGATCCTGCTGCTCCATGTGGGAACTCACTCGCTCCTGAAGATCAGCGGGAAGCTAGAATAAACACACAGAGAAAATACTTACTAGAGATGAGAAACTAAACACAGAGAAGAAATGTTTCTCAAATGAGAAATCATACTCACATCTTTCTTCTATGGAGCCCTTAAAGGGACATGAGGGAAAAAAATAAAACTCTCTATTCTACAGATCTCACCCAAGTATTGTGTTCCACCAAGAATTTTGCATTTGGAAAACTTTTCCATTCTCTTAAAGGGGTCGTCGGATGATAAGTTCACTTTTTCATGTTGTTTGAACATTAATGTGTGTTGTCAGTGTATGTACAAATCTACCCTATAATGATAAAAATCCATGCAGTGGTTTTTAATCTGTAAAAATGATATTCCCTTTTTCAAATCGAGTCATTCTCAGATGCCTCTCCCAGAGGCCGCTCCCTCGATAGTTGATTGACATGAGCGTCTTACCTCAGACCAGCTGTCACAGTCCAGTAACTTTCCATGTTTTGATGCTGGAGCAGGGATGTAAGTTAGACAAGAATATCTCCGATTGAGCGATTGAGGTGTTGTGTTGCTGGATGTAATAATGAACATAGTGGTCGTCATTTACTCCCGACATCTGAGCCGCTGAAGATGCAGTGGATTACGTTTGTTTGTGAAGGGAATGCGCCTCCCGATCTACATATATCCGTCTATGTTCACACGAATCATTCGTGATCCAGCTTCACTTACAGCAGAAGTGAGTATAAGGGTTTTTTATGAATCTTTGCGATCGCCTTTCCTTATAACGTGGTAGTTAGGAAGTTTAGTGGCTAAACGCGGCTAAATGCGGCTAAAGTAAACAGGCTCGTCACTCCACAGAGAGAAGAGAGGGGCGGGGCGAGCAGAGCTCATTTGCATTTAAAGGAACAACCCCTTAGAATGAGATGAGTTTTGCAGAGCTCATTTTGACAAGGTAAAAAGGTGTTGTTTTACAAAACCATTGAGAATTTTTAATCAAAGTATTTTATAGACTTTTCATTAAGACCCTAAAGAATCATATCAACTTGTGGAAAATGGGCATCCGATGACCCCTTTAAGGAACTTTGCAATCACTTGTAAAACGTCTGCATTCTCTCACGAGTATTTCGTTCCCCCAACAAACTTTGCATTCACTCAATGTTCTGGATTTGTTCACAAAATGCATTACTGTTGCGTTCTCCTGAGAAACTTAAATTTGTTCATAAAACTATTGCATAGCCACAGCCATATCACCCTGCAGCCCAAGACTGGTTGCCCACTGAAGCTAAGCAGGGCTGAGCTTGGTCAGTTCCTGGATGGGAGACCTCCTGGGAAAGCTAGGTTGCTGTTGGAAGAGGTGTTAGTGAGGCCAGCAGGGGGTGCTCACCCTTTTGTGTAAGTGGGTCCTAATGACCCTGTCACTATACTGTAAAAAGCACCGTCCTTCGGATGAGATGTTAAACCGAGGTCCTGACTCTCTGTGTTCATTAAAAATCCCATGGCACTTCTCATAAAGAGTAGGGGTGTATCCCTGGTGTCCTGGCCAAATTCCCTCCTCTGGCCTTTGTCAATCATGGCCTCCTAATAATCCTCATTCACTGAATTGGCTCTATCACTCTCTCTCCTCTCCACCTGTAGCTGGTGTAGCTGGACATCATCCAAGTGGACACTGCACACCGGTGGTGGGTGAGGAGAGATCCCCCCATATGATTGTAAAGTGCTTTGGGTGTATGGTAATACACAATGAAAGCACTATATAAAAATGCGCTCATTCATTCAAAACTATTGCATTCCCAGAGAAACTTGCATTCGCTCACAAAAATATTGCGTTCGCATAAGTTCTATGTGCTCTTGCAAAACTGTTTCCCCAAGAAACTCGCAAAACTATTGCGTTCCCTCAAGAAACTTGTATTTGCTCATTAAACTTTCTTTATTCTGATGGATATATAGAGGTGAATATGATGAATCGTATAAAGAAAACCTCTGTCCGACCTCATCATCCCCTGTAGTCCATCTGAAGGACGCAGCAGAGCTGCATTATGGGAAGAGCGTTCTGTTCTCTCTGTGATGAACAGTACATGGAGCGTGTCTGTAAACAGACTCCGTCAGCAATAAAACCAGCGTATTTCTCTTTGCCACCATCAAGTTTATATTCAAATGAAACCCGTCTGGCCTCCGGCAGAAAGAGACAGAAAGAAGCCGATGGATTTTAAACCTGTGACTGCAGAATGAAAATGGAAAGGATTCGCTACGCCTTTGACTTTCTTTAAGGTTGTGCTATTTTTAGGATGAGTTTCCCTCTGAGAAAGAAACCAGCGGCACATACGCGTGTGTGTGTGTGTGTATCAGTCGTACCTCGGACAGTTTGTGTGCTCTGTAAGGAGATTTTCCACACTGGAGCAGTTGAGCCGCCAGATTACAGTCTTTCCTGTACAAATCCTGCAGGAAAACCACAAACCGTCAACTAATGAGATTTAATTTGCCAAATGATCATTCCATATACAACTCTCAATCCATCAATATTACAGATCCGTCATTTACTGACAAACACAGTAGATGAATGTCTTTCCTTGTTTTGTTTGAGCTAACAAAGAGATATGAACACTGATTATAGTCTAGTTAGTCATCATCACGTCAAAAAAAGTTCTGATGGATACTTTTGATCCTCAAACTAGCATGTTAATCTTCCCAGTCTGTTCGTCACTTGAACTGCAAGCCTTTATGTCTCTAAACCACAAGAATTTGAGAAGGAATCTGAGCATCATCTCTGGCTCAACAGAACTAGTGAACCTAGAGAGAAATCAAGCAGATGCTGAAACACCAGCTGCTCCAGACCTCAAACACTCGCTCCATCACCATCTCGACGCCAGAGGCTGATAAATATTAGGTGAAACCTGTCAAGAACCTTCAAAGAACACTTCCTGCTGGGAGAGGATGGTTTTCTGTCAGCCAGCAGGGATTTGAACGCTTTGAAAACAATCAGATTTCAGATGAAGCTGTGAATTCAGCGTGGCGCGTGTGTTACGTACGTTATCCTCTCGCAGCTTCTGGACGGTGATCTTGGCCTCCATCAGGTGGTTGTTCAGTGTGACGATCTCTCGACTCAGAGATCTCTTCTCCTCTTCGTGACGTTGAGTCTGGAACACAAAACCAATATGAACATACTACAGTACTAAACTACATCATTGTCCAATTCTAATCTGATGAATGTGACTCTAAGAAGATATGTGAATATTATAAACATTAACATAATTTGAGCTGCTGTTAAACATCACTAATTAATTCAATCAGCCGTTTCATTAACACGAGTGAGCAATAAACCCAAATAATCAGCAGTGATCATTGAGAGCAGCTTCAGTTCAGCCTGTCATTTCTGCTCATCAATCAGACGAGTTTGTAAGTCGACATCAGATCTCGAAATGTCTGTTTGTGTATTTGAGTGTTTGTTGGAAAGGAAATCCCATTATTTCTTTGCCTTAAACAAACCACGCAGAGCATCAGCAGTGTTTGCATATGATTAATGGATTTAATCTGACAGGATTTAAATCTGCACAGACCTCGTTCTGTTTGACTCTGGATGTAATGAACAATCAGACACTCGCTCACAGAACGGATGTACTCTTAGTCTTAATATAAAGCAGAATCAAACACACATCAGCCAGTGTTTCATGATGCCTGTAGTTCAAGCTCAAATAAGATGATTCAAATGAATAGTTCATTTCTCCTGATGAAAACATCAATGCACTTACACTCGTGTGTCATTTCTAGACAGCAGTCGTTCGTCTGAGATCAGCGCTGGACTGAACGAGTGATTGCTGCTGAATCACAGGTACTGCTGTGACCCATATGATGCTGTTTCTATGGTAACATCTGTCAATCATAGTCATGTGACCTGCACTGATGTTTCACCTGAGCGCCTGTGTGACTATTTATTGAGTTTTACATTGGAGTTTAACCTGTGTGTGTGTGTGTGTGTGTGTGTGTGTGCGTGCTTGTGTTTCTGGTTTGGTCTCAAATCCCCCGTGAGCCAATTACTCAAAAACTGAAAGCGACGAGGCCGAAGTGTCAGATGCTCTTGTCTTTGAACTGCGTCCTGTGTGCTTTAGAATGAATGTAGACCTCGCCTCTCGGTTCAGAAAGAGCTGAATGTGGATGAACGACCCGTCGTGAGGCTCTATACATCTGTACTGTTTGACCGTATATGTGATGTTGTCGCTGCGATTTTCTTCTGCTGCGGATCAAACAGGATTTGAATGCTGATGGTGTCTCTGCGCCGCATCTCTGGAGTCTCATTTGTGTTTTTACTGAGAACCTTGGACTAATGAGGACACAGAAAATGCCACATTCAGGAAAAACACAGAAACGCTTGACAGATTCATTAGACAGATTGAGTCCTAGGCTGCAGTTGTAAGATGATAGAAATGTATACAAATGAAGTGAGTTTATGATTAAAACAAGAACAAATATCTACCAATGGGCTCAAAAAATATCAACTTAATTCAAAGGGAAAACTTGTTTTCTGACCCCATTGACGGATACCTGTCATAATCATAAACTCACTTCATTCTTATCTTGTGTTATTTTGGATCTCCATTAAATGTATTCTTGATACGCAGTTCAGTCTGGTATTTCTCGATCAGATTGTCCCGTCGGCACAGACCCGGCTCTGACCTTCATTTCCGCTCTTTGACTAACTTAAAATTAGATAGCAGAAAGGTTCTTCTCATTCACAGTGTATTTCTGTTCCAAGCTCATCTTCAGTGTGTCCTGCTTATTTTCCACATCAAGAGCCGCAGCTCACTGGGAATCACTTCTGAACTCATTCTGTAGCGGAAAAAGCCATCAGCTCTGAGCCGGTCTCTCTAAACCGGTCTGCTTCAGATGATAGGACACTAAAACAGCATGCCACATCAAATAATTGTAATTGTTTGCAACTTGCTTTTTAATCTCCATTGTATGTTTTAGAAATATTGTTGCCTTTTACACAAATTGCTTTTGATAAATGTGTTTCTGTTAAATGCATAAATGTAACATCAAACATTCACATGCTACATTTTGCATTATTAACATAATCCTGTAGAGTATTTAAATGGCAAAGCAGGAATTTATAAATGTAAACCTTTGACAAAAAAGAAATGCAGCAGCAGATATCGAAGTGGAAAAAGTCCATTTCAAAACATCTATGAATGCATGATGATCATTCAACATCTCCAGTTCAGGATGGTGAATGTAATATTACGTTGAATGAATCTCTGGTCTGCAGCGAGTGAAAGAGATGAACAATCATGTCCGCTGTTGAGGCCTGTAAATGGCATCAAACTTTAATCGGATTTAAGATGATCAGACTCTCTGAACCGCGGCTCTGATCATCTAATCGCTCTGAGAGTCAGAAGCTGTGAGGTTATTGATCTGTGGCAGCGCTGCGTCTCCGTCTCCACCTTCATTTCTGTTGTTCTGTTGTTGAGAGAGCAGCACTTGTTGATTACGGCACAAGAGTCGACGCTTTCAGTGTTCTTGCAGCACAACTGCTGAAAGTGATTCAACACATCAGTCGTTCATGATAAGTGAGAAACTCACAGAGGAAGATCTGGTATCAGAGTCGTTCTGTGTGTGATCTGATGATAGTGAGGATCTGCTGCTGTTCAGCGTTTGTCTCTGAAGAGTTACTGTGATTATTTATGGTAAAGCATCATTATCATTCTGAGTCAAGCAAAGGATGGATGTGTGTTTTATCATTGAGCGATAATGAGGCAACTGAACAAATGTTTCTTACCATTCGGTGGATTTTCTCCTCCATGTCCTGATTTATTCTCTGTAGAGCCGCGTAGCTGCTCTGAATCCTGTAGGAGATGATGAAGATGAAGTCAAGCACACACACACTCTTCTGTCATGAGATTATAAGGATAAAACGTTTGTCAAGACAAACTTTAAGTTGGCTTGAGAAAGCCTGATCAGAAAGTTTGAAAAGGTTTTAAAGTTTTAAATGTTTTTAAAAGTTTATGTTTTAAAAGTTGGACAGTTTTCAGTCTGAAAAAGTTTAAAGCAGTTTTAAAGCTTACAGCTTAAATGTTTTGATGGCAAAACAGTCTGTCAGACAGATGATAGACAGCATGTTTTTAGCATGTTACTAGCATGATTGACACGTTACTAGCATGTTGCTAACATGTTTCTAACATTAGCATATTACAAACGTGTTAGCATGATTCACATGTTGCTAGCATGTTGCTAGCATTATTAGAATGTTGCTAGCATGTTTCTAGCATGTTGTTAACATGTTTTAATGCATTTCTGACATGATTACCATGTTATTAGCATATTGCTAGCATGATTAGAATGTTGCTAGCATGTTGTTAGCATTATTAGCATGCTATCAGCATGTTTCTAGCATGTTGTTAACATGTTTTAATGCATTTCTGACATGATTACCATGTTATTAGCATATTGCTAGCATGATTAGAATGTTGCTAGCATGTTGTTAGCATTATTAGCATGCTATCAGCATGTTTCTAGCATGTTGTTAACATGTTTTAATGCATTTCTGACATGATTACCATGTTATTAGCATATTGCTAGCATGATTAGAATGTTGCTAGCATGTTGTTAGCATTATTAGCATGCTATCAGCATGTTTCTAGCATGATTAGCAAGTTACTAGCATGTTTCTAACATGATTCGCATGTTACTAGTGTGTTGTTAGCATGATTAACATGTCTGTAGCATGATTAGCAAGTTGCTAGCATGTTACCATTATTTGCATGTTGTTAGCAAGTTTCTAGCATGTTTATAGCATGATTAGCATGTTGCTAGTATGATTAGAATGTTGTCAGCATTATTAGCATGCTGCTAGCATGTTTCTAGCATGAGTAGCAAGTTACTAGCATGTTTTTAACATGATTGGCATGTTACTAGCGTGTTGTTAGAATGATTAACATGTTGCTAGCATGTTTCTAGCATATGAATAGCAAGTTACTAGCATGTTAGCATTATTACCATGTTGTTAACATGTTTCTAGCATGATTAGCATGTTGCTAGTATTATTAACATGTTGCTAGTATTTTTCTTGCATAATTAACACGTTTCTAGCATGTTAGCATTATTAGCATGTTGTTAAAATGTTTCTAGCATTGATTAACAAGTTGCTCGCGTGTTGTTAATGTTTTAGTGCATTTCTGACATGATTAGCATTTTATTATCATATTGTTAGCATGATTACAATGTTACTAGCATGTTGTTAGCATTATTAGCATGCTCTTAGCATGTTTCTAGCATGATTATCAAGTTCCTATGTAAGTCTATGGGATTTTTCCCAGTTTTAATCGTCATTTTTAGGAAAACCGTAAGTCCAATCAGTTACAAAAGATACAGCACACTCCATCAGATCAGTCTGAAGATCTGGACTGAGTTTGGAGTTTGTAGAGTTAAAGCTCTAGGACGAGATACAGTCAGAAATTTAGTCTCAGAAGAAGAAGTTGTTTAAATAGCATTTCAGTAAGTTGGCTTTCTCGAGTCTTGTGTTGTGTTTCTGAGCATCATTCATCATTCACATCTTGAAACGTCAACACTGTTATTGAGCTGAATTGAATGGCGCTGCATTGCTGCCTTTTGTAGAACTACTTACAGCTAAATTGAACTTGTTTCAAATTGATGAACACCCTTGTAACTAAAGGTTCTTCACTGGTATTGATGATTCCACGAAGAACCTTTGGACAAAAGGTTTCCATTGGACTTTATCATTTAAAAAATGGCTTTTTTCAGAACTGTTTCCTGCATGTTCTCTGGGGAACCAGAAATGGAGTTCACAGTGTTTCGTTCTCATCTGGTTCATTCAGTGACTGTGTTTCTCAGACCTGCGCAGTTTCTCTGTGAATTTGTCCAGTTCGTCTTGAGCTTGTCGCAGCTCCGTCTCCAGATACTGACGCGTGGACTCGAACTCGCTCTGCAGCTGCTGCAGTTTGTGCGTGGTGCAGCCGAGACGTCTGCGCAGATCCTCCTTCTGCTCCTGCAGCGAACTACACACACATCATCTCAATTACTCCACAACACCACCGGCCCAAATAAGACTCAGAATGATTGAGATGTCGTTACATGAACACAATCTCAATTAAAATGCATCACTCGCTCCACAGCGAGCGCACTCTGTGATCAAAAGCGCCAAACATGATTTATTCATGCGCTTGTGGAATATCCATGAATCGGACATACTGGAATTATACTTTAATGGCCTTCAAAATGATCAAATGAAAGAGAAATAATAATGACTGAGCCGCCTTCGCTCGGTCTGATTTCAATCCATTTATATCACATTCAACTGTATGTAAAAGCTAAAAAAACTGTTTGGTTTTACTAGAAATATAATTGTTCCTCAAGAATGATCTTGACTTGTGTGTATGTGTGTTTCCTAATCTTGTGTTCTCGAAAAAAACGGCATCGCAGGACCAGAATTCAGATTCAGCCTTGCCATTTCAGTTGAGGGAAATCTGATTTTCTACGGTCTTTAATGTGCAGAATGGCGATACGCATCAGGAAATGTCTGTTTGGCTGTAACTGGATTTGAGCAGCGTTCACCTGCCTGATGGGATCGATCATAGCGGGTCTGATGGGATCACGAGGGCGTCTAATGGCTTCGGCCGTCAGAGAGCAGATGACATTTAGATGAAGAGCCTGATGGATGGATTGATGATTCAATGACTCTCGTTCTGTGCGATTTCAGACTCTTACCTTCTCTTCTGATGTTTACACCCATTTCTTGGTGCTTTTAGTGCTGTTTTCCCAATATAAATCTTTTTCATGTTTTCTCAGTGTGTCTGTGAGTGTTTCCTGCAGAGTCAGAGACAGACACACACACGGCTGAACGAGTCAAGAGATTTCACTTTAACATTTTGATCATCCTTCTTAGTTGATAATTTAATGTCAGTATAAACACTCCTCCAAAACGAACAAATGCACTGCAGACACTGATGTTTTTTCTCAGTATTTACTCTTGTATTCCAGTACAAATATATAAACATTTTGAAATCAAGATACATTTACTTGCAAATGCAAGATGCAAATACCAAATAGACTAAGTCTTGTTTCTTGTTTTATGAGAAAAGTTTATGCTTGATCTGAGCCTCTTCAGTTGTGGCTCACACTTGGTACTTTCAGTCAAAATAGACAGAAGCCTTTTCTTTTTTCTTTTTTATTAAATTTTTGTTTGATAATACTTTCAATTATTATTTAATTCTTTATCATTTCATTTTTAATAATTGTATTCAATTTTAATAAGTAAATATTATGATCAAAGATGACTTAAAGGAGAAGTCCACTTCCAGAACATCAATTCACAGATAATTTACTCACCCCTTGTCATCCAAGATGTTCATGTCTTTCTTTCTTCAGTTGTGAAGAAATTGGTTTTGAGGAAAACATTTCAGGATTTTTCTCCATATAATGGACTTCATTGGTGCCCCGATTTTGAACTTCCAAAATGTAGTTTAAATGCAGCTTCAAAGGCTCTAAATGATCCCAGCCGAGGAAGAAGGGTCTTATCTTATCATTTTTTTCGGAAAACAAGAATTTATATACATTTTAAGCACAAAAGCTTGTGTAGCACAGGCTCTGGGATGCGCGTCCACGATGCTACAAATTAGTGATGGGTCGTTCTTGAACGATTCGTTCATTTTGTACGAATCTTTAATGTGACTCAGGAAGAACGAGTCTCGGGGAGTGATTCGTTCAGTCACGCATGCGCAACATCCTATAAGGTTCTGTACTGGAATTAGTTCACCTGTTTCGAGTCTTGGGTTTTTCGAGTGGTTCGTTCATCTTATGGGGCTGTCATAGACTAAAGACCCAGGTAAACAATGAATGAATCTTTTCTGTTTCTTATAGCATTATAGTTTTGTCTTGTTTGTAGTGTGATCAGTGTTTGTGTAAGCAGTAGATGTGTTAGGGAAGTAACACGTAATTATACAATTTGAATTATATTTTGCTAAAATGAACGAAATGACTCAAAAAGGTCCAAGTCGGTAAAATGATCCGGACTTCCCATCACTACTACAAATCATGTCTAAGGTCATCGTCTGTGTACTCCGGCTCAAAAAGGTAGAGAATGGTGAAAAACTCCATCTTATTTTCTCCTACAACTTCAGAATCGTCCGACATCGTTGTAGCTTTTTGTTTGTGAACAGCGTTTGACTTACTTGCACTTTCTTAGTCTTTGTGCGTTCACTTGTGTGACCTTTTGATGTGATTCAATAGTATGTAGTGTTGTGAACACACATCCCAGAGCCTGTGCTGCACCAGCTTTTGTGCTTAAAAAGTAAACACATCTTTATTTTTCGAATAAAATGACCTATCGTTTCGCTAGATAAGACCCTTCTTCCTCATCTGGGATCATTTAGAGCCTTTGAAGCTGCATTTAAACTACATTTTGGAAGTTCAAAATTGGGGCGCCACTGAAGTCCATTATATGGAGAAAAATCCTGAAATGTTTTCCTCAAAACTGTAATTTCTTTACAACTGAAGACAGAAAGACATAAACATCTTGAATGACAAGGGGGTGAGTACATTATTTGTGAATTGTTGTTCTGGAAGTGGACTTCTCCTTTAAGAGGCTCAGAGGATTAAAACCAGACCAGAAGTAAAGCAACACTGGTGGTATAATGCTGAACGTGTGACTGCATGCGTTGGCCGCGTCTCATTCAGATGTGATAATGCTGTTGTATTTGCACTGACGGGTCTAAAATAAGTCAATAAGTCGCAGTTATTGTGACTTTCACATCGCAATGCAGCGTCTCAATGACATTCTGACTCTATGAACCCAGAGAATCTCACGTGAATCGCGTTGACAGATCCGCTCGCGGCGTTACAGAGACGTCATGCTGCATCGACACTACAGGAGATCAGAGAACCATCTGTCACATGACTAATGAGAGACGACACCCGCTGACACACTCATCCATAAACACCTGCTGACACACACACACAAACAACACACACACACATAAACACCTGCTGACACACACACACAACACAAACACACAATAACCAATAACACAATCTCAGAAAAATACAGCCTTTTACTCTCGTTTTGCGTGAGGACTGTCTCTGTTTGTTTGAGCTGTTCTTACACTAGTAGTTCAACAGATCACAAAAATTCAGATCATATTGATGATTTTGAGTTATGGATTGGATCATTCTTCAGATCATCAAGAAAAAATATTTAGGGTACAACAAGCTAAAGGCACCCCAAAGAAAAAATGTCAAAAGTGTATGATTGCAGAAAATACATGCATTTGTATTGAACATTTATGGAACAACAGATTTTGTGTGAAAATAAATCATACAAGCTGTATTTTGTTTAAAAAATCTCAGTAATGTTTGGCAAGGTGGGTCAGAGTATTGTTACAAATACTTTTTTTAGTTAATACAAGTTGACATTCGTTCAAAACAATCACTTTATCAAAGTTTGTACTATTTTCTGCTTATTTTGATACATAAAATAAATATTTTTTGTTCAGTAAATATACTGTCATTAAAATATGAATATAAAATATTAATGCACACTTTAAGTGCTTCTTCTCCCTGCTGCCTTAAATTTTGTTGTTTAATCAACTAAAATATTATTATTAATATTAAATTAACAGTAAGTAACTTAAAATTTCAAGTTGACTAAACTGAACATTTTAAAGCAGCGGGGTAACAAATTATATTAAGTTGAAACAACTTTTTGAAAGATTTTTTTTTTACAGTGTATTCTAACCTAGGAAGTTAAAATATTATTAAAGACAAACATTATATAAAATACAATATAACCAAGATACAAATAAAGTAAGGTCTAACAGTAGTATTTAGGTACGGAAATGTCATAATTAAGTGTAAACTAACACTATAATGAAATATAGATTAATCTTTGTCAAAACTGTTTTGATGTTATATCAGTGTTAATGTGAGCAGCAGGTGTTTACAGGCTGCTGTCCCTTTAAGAGCTGATGCTCAGATCCAATATAATGACACACATCATTATATGTGTTCACTAAAGACATAACTGACTGTTTACCAGAATGATTGCCGAGATGTGCGTTTTGACATAATTTGGTGTGTATGTGTCTATTCAAGCTCATGTATGCGCCAGAGGACTCAGTTCAGTGTTTGTGTTTGTTGCTCTGGATCTTTATTCCTGTCAGACTGATGCTCAGGCCTGCAGATCAATGCATGGTGTTTTATATTAGCTCCTTCACTCTTGTTTTCTTCCTTTTCTTGTGTTTTTTTCTCATTCTACACACGTCAGTGGAACACACATTCTAGATCTCGAACCCAACTTGTCTGTGTGCAGCTGGAATACCAAATGAACATGTAGTGCAGTAAAACAGCAGCGATACGACAGACGCCGCTGTCAGAACGACCGTCTGATTCACGCCACAAATCAGCGCCGCTACAGGAAGCTCTCCGTGTGCTCACAGACAGATGGCGTAATGGGAAATCTCGACTGACTGAAGATCTTTCTCTAAAGCGAAGCTGTCAGTCGGGCTGAGAAACTCAGAAACTATAACCGAGAGAAATTCAACAAAAATGACAGCTTCACATGAACACAAAATCTGTTTTTATTCTGACTGTCGATGGATGCAGATATTTTTGATTGCGTTCTTTTTGTGTGTAAATATGTCATAGTGAACAAGAAAACGAAACAACAGGTGCTCATCACTTGTCTCAATCGCAAAAAAACAATAGACAGATTTACATTGATTCACAATCTTTCTTTAAGCTGCAAACATTTACCGAGATTTGAAGGTAATCTTTTAGTTATTTAACAGCTTATTCACATGTTCATGGTTCACTGATGTCAGTTAATGGTCACATGACATGCAATGTAAAAAAAAATTATATTATATTAATAATATCTATAACATGCATTCAGTACATACTCAGAGTGAACGTTTATATAAAGCAAAACTTTTGCTTCATGCAGCAGATTGAACATCAGTCAACAGATAACACAATAACACTAAGCCTAAAACCATCATTTGTTCATGCTGCAATGCATGCTGGGATCTTTTCAAACATTTGATTTTTTTTAAACTCTTTTTGTCTTTTTTTTAAGGACTTTAGTATTTGGGCTCCTGCTGAATCAGAGTCCAGATAATAAAGTCCTGCGGCGCGAGACGCTCGTCCAGCTCATTCATCAGCGACGTGCTCTCTCGAAAGTCACGATGAAGCGGAAACAGACGGATCTTTTCTTTCATATTGTGTGAGAAACAGATAAATGTAGGGTTGAGACTTGGTTTTATTTGCCAGTTGTTGATTGGATGTTGAGATGTGGGTGTGGCATTTTTAAAAAGAGGCGGATCTGAATGTTTTGCAGTGGATTATAAGTTAAAGAGAACTAATGGCTGGAGGAGATGCAAACATCACCAGAGAGAAGATTCACTGGTAGATGCATTTATATAGTCATTTTCACAATAATATCTATAAGATGCATTTTGAAAAGGCTGAACATTTACTTCATGCCGACATGAACATGGAGGTCTGCAGCTTTGATTTACAGAATGTGCTTGAATATTTCAGTCTGTAAATCAAAATGCATTTTGTGAGCTGCGTGAAGCGCCACGTGTTTCTGAAGAAAAACATCACGAAACAACCTGAAAATCCCAATCCTCTGAATCCGCATCTGAAACTCACATTAAACTCAGATGCTGCTCGCTGTGACGCACGTGACGCTGTTAAAAGAGCCGAAGATGATCAAAACGTGTGTGTGTGTGGAACGTGGAAAAGTGACTGAGAAAAGTGAAGCGAGAAGTCTGACGCTTGATCACGTTTCTCTCTGACATCTCATTAAACTCCATCAAATGAGCAGCGTTTGCCAGCGGAGATCTCGTCATAATGAAGCACAGAAATACTACTATCAGTAACAGCTGTGTTAACCTCAGAATAACCCATCATCTGTCATTCTCCAACAGTTCACCAGTGAATTGAGCTGAGAACAGAGAAACACACACCGACATCTCAAACACACACGTGAAATCATGCGGCTCTTCACACGCGTGTCACTCACCGTCTGTGAAGCTTGCGTGTCATGATCAGATGAGGATTCTCCCTCTAAACATACGCCAACATTCACACGGCACAAGAACAGACTGAGACGTTACAGAGGAACCAGAGAGAGACAGAGGAGGGAGGGAGGAGGACAAACCCCATCAACACAGAAGAGAAGAGAAGAGAAGAGAAGAGAAGAGAAGAGAAGGAGCGTCTTTACCTGCTGCTGCTCGCGTCTCCATCAGACACCTGAAGAAACATGAAGAACACTGACAATTATTCATGTGATTGACATCTGTCATCAACACATCACAAAAACCTGCATTCATGAGCCATTAATCACGGCTCGTTAATTAAACTTGCTCGTTTGGGTGGTGAGGTAGTGAGTGACGAATGTGTCATGACATATTTGCCTACATGTAGCCACAACCCGATCTCACGGCAATTCATACATATTTTACGAGATGACTAATTCATACGAATTTGTATGACCTCACTTGTATAAATTCATATGATTTTAGCTAAAACACATGTATTTTATGAGTTGCACAATACGTATGAATTTGTACAAATGCCCTACACCTAACCCCACCCCTAAAACTACCCGTCACTGAAAACGTATGAATGAGGTCGTATGAAATCATATGATTTAGCCACGTCGTAAAATACGTACAAATTGGTCGTGAGATAGCATTAGTGGCCCTGGACCACAAAACCATGAGGGTCAGGTTTTTTCAATTGAGATTTATGCATTGAACATCTTTGAAATCAGATGATTTATGCATTTATGCATCTATGGTTTGTTAAGATATGACAATATTTGGCTGAGATACAACTATTTGAAAATCTGGAATCTGAGGGTACAAAAAAAAAAAATATTGAGGAAAATCACCTTTAAAGTTGTGCAAATGAAGTTCTTAGCAATGCATATTACTAATCAAAAATTAAGTTTTGATATATTTACAGTAGGAAATTTACTTAGTATCTTCATGGAACATGATCTTAACTTAATATCCTAATGATTTTTGCAGAAAAAAACCCCCCAAAAAAACAATAATTTTGAACCCATGCAATGTATTGTTGGCTATTGCTACAAATATACCTGTGCAACATAAGACTGGTTTTGTGCTCCAGGGTCACATATTATGAAAGACAGAATGTGCAGAGAGTAGCTATTAGAAACTAATTTAACACAGATTTTGAGGAAAGCAATAATTTGTAAATAAAAAAAAGAAGAAAAGTGTCAGTGATATCATTTCACAATGCAACTTCAACACTGGAAGCCTGTGGCTTCACACACACAAATGTTGGGTTTCCATGTTTTATTTTACAGATGTGATTCCTTGGGCGTAATGGTTTTTCTACCGTACAAACTCTATTTTCTGTCCCCTTACCTTAACCCACCTAAACCTGCCCCTCACACAAAACCTTCTGCTCTTTTAGATTTTCCAAAAACATTTCCTTATGGGACCCCAAATTTTTTTTTTTACTGGTATTACTTTACGTGTGAGATGTGGGAACATTTGGTCCTCATAATGCAGGAATACTCTCACACGCACTGTTGTTCTGCAGTTTCAGTGCGTTCACACCTCAAGCAGTATTAATCTGGGATTTCCTGCAGAATGTCTTCATAACACACAAACCACAGCTGTCAAATGGCAACAATCCACTATATTTACAAACACTGAATAACTCAAAGATCACAGCTGAACGCCCATCATTCCCTGTCACACACTGTTTCCTCAATGCCTTTATTTCTGAGCACTAAAATCCTGTCACGCACACTGTTATCCAGAAGATCTGAAACACACACGCATCCGCCCACCAGGGCTGATTCAACCCAGACTCGCTGTGCTTTGCTTCAGTCTGTCTGTAATGCAACAGGGAGATTATGATGAATTCTTCCATTTAGATGCACACAGTTGCCACGGCCGTTACTGAACCGAGATTCGTGCCATTTCTATTGTTTTAGCATTGCACAGCCTTTATGATTGGCATTTGAGAAGGAGCACTTCCATAGCGAAAAGATCAAATGAATTATTAATACGGATCCTGTTCCCCGGCAGATGAGAGAAGTGTGTCCAGACAGCGGCGGCTTCGGTGTGAATAATAGGAAACGCTGATGTATTTTTAATATGTGCTGTCACAGAGCGGCGATGGGCTCGATTACTCCTGTGACCTCAAAACAATCTTCGATAAGATGCCTCGTACACTGTTTTAAAGGACGACATATTTCATACTTTAAGTAATTTGCATTGGTGACTTGTCATACCAACACAGCAGAAAAACTAACAAACCCATTATTTTAGAAAGTAAAGAGTTACAGGAATTAATCATTTAATCACTGGATTGTTAATGATTGTTAATAGTTTAGTCACTATGGGCGCCAGGTCTTTAAGGTTATGTTCACACTGCAAGCTTAATTCAGATTGTTTTTCTCAGATCTGATTTTTTTTGTATAGCTGTTCACATGTTCTGAACTGAGCTGGACGTCCAAAAGAACGAACAGGTTTCCACAACAAAATCCACCCAACTGCTTGTCAAAACTAGCCTAACCATGTCCAGGGGGGTAAATATCACATTAGTGAGGTCACATCAACCCACAAAGTTGGAAAACAACCCGCGCCAACAGTGGAAAAAGTAGCCCAATTCCAAGACATCCATCAAGCCTATTTCCTTTTTTCTTTCAGAAAGCTCTTAATACTACACTTCAGCTCGTTCTGTGAACTGTCGTTTGGTAAACAAGTGCTACAACACAAAACACTTGCACTAATGACTTTTATAGCTGTTGTTGTTGAGCCATCGAACAGAAAGCTTTCGATTTAAGAGGGTTTATGGGTTACTCACCAGGATGCTGCTCACAGAAGGTCTCGGGAGCGAGGTGGTGCGGTACGGTGGCCGCGGTGCCCCGTCTGGGCGCTTTGACACAGGACTCGGGCATCTGCGAGAAGATTCGCCACCCGGCTGTAAAGTTCTCTTCTCCACATCTCGAGGAAGTGTGGAGCTCACCTCGTCTTCCCTCCTTACTCTGTCTATGTCGGTCTCTAAGTAGGTTCTTCCTAAAGTTTCTATGAACGGCGGTTTCTCTTGAGTTCTTCTAAGGGTCTCGCTGGCATCCAGTATCTTGCAGCTCGGCATGCACTTGGCCCACTTGTACACGTTACTGTCCCTGGAATCACAGGCAGAATCCCTACTGGAACCAAACCAGGGACTGGAAACTGGGGTTGATGTTTGTGGACAAGCGAAAGGCGGCTCCTTCTGACGGACGGGCGCACCGAAGGCTTGCAGACACTCGGGGTCCAGGACCCTACACGTGACCTCGTCGAGAAACTGAGAAAACTTGAGCTTCTCTTCAATCTTCTGCTCTAAGTCGGATGACGCCGTCGAAGCGGCAGAGGTGCCCTGACTTGATGACGAGTCCCTGCGTCCCGCCACTCCCTCCTGGCTGTCCGATCCCACCACACTGCCCTGGCAGCTGTCTGAGTTCTGGTAGCCGGTCTCGGAATCACTCGTGCCCTCAGGTCGACTTGCGGAGCCGGCACGCACCCGGAAAACCTCCTCGCTGTGCTGCTTAATGGAGCTGCGCAGCAGACAGGTGGCCCCGGAGCTCCAGCTGTTGGTGTCCCAGCTGTCGTCCTCACTGGAGCTGCCGCTGCGCTGGCTGGAGCTGGAGCTCCGGAGGCTCGGGCTGGAACTTCGCAGACTAAGACTGGAGCTCTGCAGTGTCGAGGAGGTAGAAAAGCTCTTAAAGCTGGTCACCGAACCCTTTAGGCTTGACAAGGAGCCTTGCAGGCTGGAGACGGAGCCTTTCAGATTGGAGGTGGAACCAGGCCTGTGTAGGGTGGGCGAGGAAAGGCTGGAGGGACAGCGTGGCTGCGGCTCTTCATCCAGGTCGCTCTGGCATCCTGAGAACACTGGACAAGAGGCCGTGGAAGAACAGGAGCCCCGTTCCTGCCTGCTGGACGCCGTCTTGGGCTTCGGCTGCCTCTTCAGCGTGGACACCGTCCCGTTGACCGTAACCCCTCTTCCTGTTTTCGATGAGCCGTTCTGCATTTTCGCCTCCATTATTAGCGTGCGTAGAAAACTGGACCATGATGAGCTGGGCTGGTCAGATTTCGACAGCTTTCACGCCCCAGTCCTCCCTCGCACAGTCGCCCTAAATGCATGTACCTCCCGTGACAGGGGTCGAACTCTGTGAGGGTGACACACTTTCTCAAACGCTCATGCAGACTTACCGTTCGGCTTTCTGAACATGGATACGCGTGTCAAAGGCGAAAGCACAATCTTTCCTGGTGGAGACATAGTGAACAAACCCTCCGTATGTGTTCTGGTGGAGTCTAACAAGAGTCCTGGTTAACTTTCCAGGTCAGTTGCTCTTTAGAACAGGCATTGATCATGCTGCCACATGATCAGGAAGTGGGACAGAAGTTGAGTTCCATAAATCGATTCCTCACTGGAGTTGTTCTTTACAGTGTTAGAGGAGGCTCTGTGTGATCAGTATGGCTGCTTGATCATGTCTGTCTCTTTTAGATTAAACTATAGGCTACAAGCTGCGGTTTGCATGTAGTTTAATGGAGCATCAGAGCCAAGTGCAGCTCAACTAAAGTGAAGAAATAAAGAACATTCCAAGTGACGATGCAAATAACTAACTGCAGTACATATTCAGAGTAAAGCAAAGATTAGCTAAAGGCAATGGGATAGAATAGTGGAAATTGATCTGAAGTGAAAGTAAAGTAATGCATTTTAGATAGAAACTGTAGGCACATATTCTCAACACTGCAACAAACACACATTGGGAAAACTGATCCAAATCCTTCCATGTCCTGGCCAGGATTTTTAAATGGCCTAAAATGTCCAGGTTTCGGCTTTGTGCTCCTATTGTTTTCATACTTGCTGAAGGTAGTGACTGAAAAGTAGCTCGACCAATAGCATGCAGGTATTCTACATATTTAACCAATCACGGCATGGAAGAACATGGGAACTGCAGAGAACAGCCAAATCAAATTAAACACACGTATGTACATTCAATGTATGAAGACCACTGAGAGAACTTCAATAAGAAAAACAAAGCCAAAACCTGCATTTTAGGCAATTTAGAAATCCCAGCCAGGACATCTCTGGGGGAAAAAGGATATGATCATTCAGTCATCATTTACTGTCCCTCATGTTGTTCCAAAGCTCTCTTTCTTCTGTGGAACATGAAGGTATTTTGAAGAACACTGGGAACCAAACCACATTAGAGCCCACTGACTGCCATTGCATGGACAAAAAAATAAAATACTGAGACATTCTGTGTTGCACAGAAGACAGAATGTCAGATTTGAGTGACATGAGAGCAAGTGAATGATGACAGAATGATTTTGTTTTGAGGAGAACAATCCCCTTAAGGCAGTGGTTTTCAAACCGGTCCTGTGAGCTCCCCCAACGCTGCACATTTTGTACATCTTGCTGTCTCTACTAATGAGCAGATGAGTTGAATCAGGTGTGACAGATGAGGGAGACACAGAAAATGTGTAGTGTCGTGGGTGCTCGTAGGACCGGTTTGAAATCCACTGCCTTAAGGTGGCTGGTTCAATCTCTGATTAAAGGAAGTTTAGTGCCGCGTCGACTGATAACAGCAAGCTATTGAATCAGTGACATCCTAAAGGCTGAAACTAAGAAACATCTGGTCTACCGGGCACCTAAAACATATACTTTGTATTCTCCTAGGGCGTTGAATGCCTATGGAGTCACATAAATTTAACAGGCAATTAAATGGAACATTGTTTAGAATGACTGATGACTGAACTGTTGGAGTGAGAGCGGCAGGCGGATTCATCAATAGACACGTCAATAGACCCTTAAGCAATATATGTTGAGCAGCACATGGAGAGTTCAACACAAAGGATTCCGTCTCACACGTACAAATACAGAACGTCTTGCTGAGGATGATGATCTCGAATGACGTCTGATCCGTGCTGCTGTTTGCATGCAGAGCGTCCGTGTACAGATGTAAGTCATTAGTATGCAGAGTCAGCAGAGATGAGGCCAAACAAACACCGACAGTGTGTACAAAACCTCTGTAGACTGACAACATTAATATTACATTCATTTTACCTTTTTTGAATAGTATCTGAGCATACATATAATAGCTAACGATTTGCACTGAAAACATGAATTGGCCATTTCTTGGGGGAATATACATTTTCATCTGCCACACGAATGTAGAAATCAATAGACAATAGAAATTTAGATTAGTGTGTGATTGGCATGGTGTCATGCGCAGTTTTCCCCTGTATCTTTCATTTCTCTATCCTCTATGTAAAAATGATTCTAAAAGATTTTGAATCTCAAGGGAAATTTCAGCTGCAGCGAGAGACGATCATTAAAGTCAATGGAGCAAAACCTCCTGTAGTGCGAGAAACGTACGCGCATGATTGCAGTTTGTTTTATGCTTTAGTGATGATCAGTAACTGTCTTAAAGAAGCCAATGAAGAGATTCAGAAGCAGAAATCAGATACTCAGAAACTACTGTGTTCGAATCTGTACGATCAGAAGCAGAAACGCTGATTAACTCCAGTCTCATGCCACGCGCTGCTATCGGCAGATATTAATGCAACGCACACAATCGCAATTCTGTAAAAATCTCAGATGTTACTGAGACTTCAGATGATTTGTCTCAACTCAATACCTCGTTCACATTACATTTATGCATTCGATAGATGCTTTTACCAAAGCAACTTGATTTGCAATGCAAGGTTGAATATTTTTTTCACTTTAGTGCATTAACTGAAAAAATATATGCAATGTGTGCTTGTATGCAATGCAAATCTCTGAATCAAACTCATGACCTTGACTCTTATTACGTCAGAATGTTTAAAATTCACTGATCATCTCTGGCATTAACGAGTTTTCATAAGATTTGTGCCGTCTCACCTCCTCAGTGTCAGTGCTGACGTCAGTGTGGAAAATAAATGACGACTGACTTGAAAACTTTGGGAAAATGACAGTGCAGATATTAGGGACGTCCTCTCTGGTTCGTGTCTAACCTCAACACAGAGCCACTGTTCAATTATACTGCAGTGACTCCAAACTTGGGAACTCATTAGTCACCTTGCCAAATGTGATATTGATTAATGTGTGTCTACCTGATCACAATCTCATGTCTTCATCCACAGCGACAACAACACGTCATACTGGTATACTTTTAAAATTCGATTACTCTTGATTGAAAACTGCCATACTTAACACTAAGGGGTCAATGAAACAGCGTTTTGGACGTCAGCTGATAACTGATCAACCACATCTGAAATACTGTCAGTTTAGTTTGTGAACTTTCCCAATAATTATTGCATCAGAGCAGCTTTACAGAAAAATAATGTCTTGTGAACGAGCCAAAGAGGACTGGAAAAGCTTTCATAATTGTTCTATTTTCTGCACTTTACATCATGTTGCATTGCTGCATTTCATTTCCTTGTACTTGTAAAACTGTGAAAACAACGTTCAGGTTGCACAATATCTAGATCTCTTGCAATAATGAATGCAGGCCGCTTCTCTGTTGGGATATTGCTATGAAATGAATGAAGTTGTTTAATGAAGGATCTGTGTGGGTTTGTGATCTTTCACACGCCTCTCATTTGCATATCTTAATAGAGACTGATCTTTTGTCAAGTGTGTTTCAGCGTCCTCTAGTGGACGACAGTGACGCTGCTGCTCTTAACTCTGATGTCATTATGTGTTTCACATCAGATGCTCATTAAACCGGTTTGATATAAGATCAGAAGCCCTGAATATGAATTTGGGCCAGAATCCAGAATGCTTGATTGTTCTTCAGTTCTTATTTTAGTTTCTGCATGTTCAAGTTTGGCACGGCGACGATACACACAAGAGCCAATGAAATGTGTGCACAGTTTCTGCTCCGCCTCATTCTCCTTATATGGTTCAGGAGCGCTGCGCTTCCACCTGAACTGTGCAGGTGTATCAGGCAGAAAATAATTAGACCAGATCCTCATACTCAACCTTACTATGGCTTGAGCACATTACAGAGCATGAAAACTCTTATGTTGATTTTTCTTTGCTTTTGGAGCTTGACAGCAATTGTTCTGTGGCTCTGTATCTAACCATATATGTGACTTTTATTGTATTCAGGGTACACGTTTACATTTAAGTAGATTTGTAGCATACTGTCTGAAGGAAATGTTTATTTGTGTACAACAGCAGGATTCATACAGATACTGTGAAATGAAATCTCTGTATTCATCCTCCTTTGCTGGTTTATGCGGGTCAACGTGACCAGTAAAGGACCAGCATAAACCAGCATCAAAACATACTTAACCAGCATATGAACCAGTATATGCGAACCCGCACCAAAGTCCCGATCTGAATCAAATGATTCGCGAACCGATTCGCGACACCGCACCAAAGTTCCGATCTGAATCAAATGATTCGCGAACCCGCACCAAAGTTCCGATCTGGATCAAATGATTCGGGAACCGATTAGCGACATCGCACCAAAGTTCGATCTGAATCAAATGATTGGGGAACCGATTAACATCGCACCAAAGTTCCGATCTGAATCAAATGATTAGCGAACCGATTACAAAAGTTCGATCTACCGCGAATGCAAAAGCCCGACCTGAATTCGATCTGATTAAATCAACCGATAAAGTTCGATCTGAATCAAATGATTCGCGAACCGCACCAAAGTCCCGATCTGAATCAAATGATTCGCGAACCGATTCGCGACACCGCACCAAAGTTCCGATCTGAATCAAGTGATTCGCGAACCGATTCGCGACACCGCACCAAAGTTCCGATCTGAATCAAATGACTCGCGAACCTGCACCAAAGTTCCGCTTTTAATCAAAAAAATTTACAATTTACAATTTACAATTTTGAGATTTACAAGTGATCATGAGCAACGTGTGATGTGTATTTATTAATCATCAGTGCTGTCATTAATCGTTTAATATCAGATGAGTGAGGCAGTCTCTTACTATACAAAACTTTATTTTTAATATTTGGAAGTGATACTGTATCTATAGAAGTCTTTACACAAAAGCACACAGACACACATTCATAAAGTCAGAGATCATCATATCTGCAGCAGTGTGATGTTATTATTATTGTTATTATCACAGTAAAAGCCTGTGATTCAGTGTAATGAAAGCAAACGTGTGGTGAAGCTCACAGGTGTCTTGAAACTTCAGGCAGTTTATGGACGTGTTCAGTCACACCTGTTATTAGATCATGTTCTTGGTGAGATTGTGGCTCTAATTCTCTCTGATATATATCTGTGCGTGTCTGAAAATAGAGCAGGAGAATGTGGTCGCTCCCTCTGTTGCCATGACAACCGCTGCCTGCATATGTATAAAAACTGGCTCGTATCCACCAGGACCCAATTATTTTTCAGAGGAACGACACACAAAAGAGATGTGCTGATGAGCAGAATACAGCAACAACAACAGATTCAGGAGACCATCACATACACACGGCCGCATGTCTCTGAGAATAGAGAGTATATGCAGTAAACCAGGTGAATATTAAAAACAGATGCTGCAGGTGATTAGAATGAGCAGTTTTTGAGAGTTGAGCTGTGATCGACCCATCTGAACACTGTAGTCTGTAGTGCAGTATTTATTAATTCCTTATTTTCTTCTCCTTACACACACACACACACACACACACACACACACGTTGGGTTTACATGTTTTATGGGGACATTCCATAGGCGTAATGGTTTTTATACTGTACAAACCGTATTTTCTATCGCCCTACACCTACCCTACACCTAAACCTAGCCCTCACAGGAGACTGTGCACACTTTTACTTTCTCAAAAAAACTCATTGTGCATGATTTATAAGCCTGTTTCCTCATGGGGACCTCACAAATGTCCCCACAAGGTCAAAATTTACTGGTATTACTATCCTTGTGGGGACATTTGGTCCCCATAACGTGATGAATACCAGGTGCACAACAGGACGGTTGAATGTCAATAATGAGCACTTTATGAAATGAGTAACTAAACGCTTTGATGCTTTGAATTAAGAATCATCACAGACCGTAAATGCAGCTGATATTGAGCCTGTTTGACACTTTACTGTGGCTCTGATCGGCTTTTTCTGTTTCTTTATAAAACAGAGCTCATGTGTCTCTGTACAGATTTACAGCTTATTGTACAGTTAAACTGTTCATCTGTGTGTGATTATATGCTCATCCTGCTCTAATCAATCTCTTGTCCTACTTTCATCATCAAACAGACTTTCTAATGACTTATCGATGGTGTTTCCTTTGATGAACACATTGGACTCCATTGACTTTCATTGTATGAACAAAAAGCGTTCTCTAAAATATTTTCTTTTGAGTTTTGTGTTAAACTTCGTGAACATCGATAACAATAATAATCATAGCACTGTTTTGTGCTCATAATCAGGATTCACCCGTCTTGATTAAAGTTCCTGTGAATGAAGTTTAATTGTTGTGCAAATCTCTGTATCAGATTAGAAAACTCATTTTCTAATAAACAATGTCAAACAAAGACCGATGAAGATGGAGATCTTATTCATTTGTCCAGTGGTATTATCTGCCAATTAAGACT
Organism: Labeo catla; assembly: GCA_012976165.1. Classification (NCBI taxonomy): domain Eukaryota; kingdom Metazoa; phylum Chordata; class Actinopteri; order Cypriniformes; family Cyprinidae; genus Labeo; species Labeo catla. Next base: position 67,139 of record VONZ01000956.1, read on the forward strand.
CATAATAATCTTGAGACGGTCAGGCGTCGCGCTATAGTCAATCCCAGTCTGATCAAATATTGCGTCCGTCATTCACTGAACAGGTGACTGTATAAACACGAGCACATACTGGGTAAGTATCTCTCACCGCGCGCTGCTTTCATTCATCGCCGCTTTAACACTAATGATGTGTGCGTTAATGAAGTGAACACGGGAACCGCTGACCCCACACAGTCCCGCTGCTCATTATGAAAAGATTTACATGTCACGACAGACTCTGAGATATTTTGTGCCTAAAATCCTAAATCCTTTCTCCTAAATCCTCACAAACAGTTGATGTACAAATGAACTGATTAGCATTGTTCTTTTGTTTTAGGGTCTGAGAGACAGACGGATGGAAAAGAGATGAAGTGATTCATGCGTCTGGAGCTCCTGAAGCTGCTGAATACTGATGATTCCAGCGTCTGCTTCTCATCTCTCCTGCACAAAACACAGGATTTTCTGTCTGAAAACTGATTAAAATGAAGTGAGTTTATGACTAAACAAGAACAACTGGCTTAGAAAATAAACTTAATTCAAACAAAGTTTAAATGTTTCTCTGAAGCACAAAACCAGTGTTAAGTATCACGGTTATATTTGTAGCAGTAGTCAACAATACATTGTATGGCTCCAAATGATCAATTTTTCTTCTATGCCAAAAATCATTAGGATATTAAGTAAAAATCATGTTCCATGAAGATATTTTGCAAATATCCTACTGTAAATATATCAAAACTTAATTTTTGATTAGTAAGAACTTCATTTGAACAACTTTAAAGGTGATTTTCTCAATATTTTGATCTTTTCAACCCTCAGTTTCCAGATTTTCAAATAGTTGCATCTCAGCCAAATATTGTCCTATCATAACAAACCATACATCAATGGAAAACTTATTTATTCAGATTTCAAAACAATCATTTTTACTGGTTTTGGGGTCCAGGGTCACAAATATTATTTTAAGTGTTTCAATATTATTCATGCAAATATTTGACCTTCAACTTACTTCATTTTGATCCATTTTATTCTATACTTAATTTAATTAAAGTGTGTGAATATTGATATGTTTTTCAGAACACAACACATATCTTCTATCGTTGTGAATGTTTCCTTATTTAAGAAAGTTTAGACATTTGTACTGGAAAACAAGACATAAATACTATGTAAGAAAATCTTTTTTTGCAATGCACTCTTACAGTGTTTACTCATGTTCACTAATAATTAGTAATTAAGAATAATTAGTGATACTCATATTATTTCAGTGCATGTGGGTGCTTCTTAAAACAAACGTAATGAATCAGTGTTTGTGAATGCGCTGATCTCCCTCATGTCATTTGTAATTATTGTGTAACTGTCTCCAGATCAGCTGATGGTCGCAGACGGATCCTGTGTGTCACGCTGAGCTGTTACGAGAGAGACAGACAGAAAATGAGACAGATTCGGTGAAATCCTCCAGACGGATCAGAGTACGAGAGAGACGCAACACACAAGATCATGTCAGTCTGTTGGACTGTGATCGTCTTTTTGTCCAGACGAATCCTCAGGTTTGTGATTCTGCAGATCGAGCTCAATTTCACACTGACAGATTTTTGAGCGATGGGTTTTTATCATCACAGTAAAAATGAACTCGTATCTAAGAGTTTGACAGAGAATGAGAGAAATACAGATCTAACAGATGTTGAGCAAATCTTAACTGCTTGTTTGTTTATGTTGCAAAATATAACTCTGTTATCATCATCCAGCTGTAATCTGATAAATGCGAAGATACTGCATATAAAGATACTATAAACATTAACATCACTTATTTCTGTGAAGCTGCTTTGAAACAGTGTGCATTGGGGAATAGAAGCTGTTTAATATCTGTTTAAGTTGACGTTCAGCGATATAATGCTTCATCATCATCAGATCACACACGTGGAGGCACCTGCAGGACACCGATATCATCCTCATCATCCTCATCATCCTCATCCTCCTTTGTGCATCGTTCCTATGGCAACGCGACACGGATGGAAGCAGTGAATGGAGCGGCAGCAGCGTTTTGCCCTCGTTCTGTCGCTTTTGCTGCTGAATCCTGATGCTTCATTACAATCTATCTGGAAACACACACACGTCTCGCATGATGAATGAGAGCCGGCTTATGAAATTAAGTATGCCGTCACGGCAGCTGCGTTACAAACACACACGTTCTGAAGTCCCTCCACAGGAAGCTCCTCTAGGGAATGAAATCAATAGCTTTATATTCCTGCAATCAATGAATCGCCCCGCGGCTCTGAATAACAGACGCAAACACACTCGACGGGAATTAGTTAAAGGGCAGCGGTATTCAGACAGCAGACACGCTTTATAATAACTGTGAGATTGGCACATGTCTGTGGTGGTGTTCCTACCGTTACGGGTTCATTCCATAGGTGTAACGGTTCTGTATTTTCTATGCCCTTAACATAACCCTACACCTAAACCTGCCTCTCACACAAAACTACAGGCATTTTTACATTGGCAAAACACTTATTCTGTGGGATTTTTAAGCTTGTTTCCTCATGGGGACCAAAAAAAAGTCTCCACAAGGTCAATATTTGGTTTTACTATAACATATATTCACACTCACACCTGGACTGATGGCGTTGTGCAGAACAGCCTGAACAGGTTTTCCTCGTGTAAAGGTCGCGTTGAACCTGAGAAGCTGAAGCTGAAGAACAGCGATGATGCTTCTGCCATTTCTCTGTAACGCCATCATACTTGAGGGACGATGTGAACGAGAGCCTCCTGAAAGACCTACAGACCAATGCTTTCCTTTTTATCCTAAACAACAGGAACAGATCTCTCGTCCTTCCTCTGGTTAGATTTTCATTCAGAGTGAGTGTTTGTCGAGGTGACATGCTGTAGTTTCACAGGTTATTATTTCTCAGGTGTATTATTTCTGTCAGCAGCTCCGGTGGCATCAATTGCATTTGGCAGAGGCTTCATCCAAAGTGACTTACACTGAACTCAAGATATAGGTTTGATCACTTTATGCGGTCGCTGTAAATCAAACTCATGACTATAATGCTCTGTGTTTAAGCCACAGAAATGTAACTCATCCTCTTCTTTTCTGCATTTCTGTTCTGGCTTGTATCCTAGTCCAGCTTTCTACTGAACCTGGCAGTGATCACTCTGAATACTGTTGGCTCTGTGATAAATTGCTTATTGTATGTCATTTTGGATAGAAGCATCTTCTAAATGCATGAATTTAAATGTTATTTAAAAGCCAAATTGGGGTTGCTATTTCTAAAAGGATCACCACAAGACGTTTGGATTGTTCTTATAGACGCAGCGTGTTCATCTCGGCTCAGTGCTGTGTCCTGCCATGAAAATTGCACTTTGATTTGTCGCTCACGTGAAAATGGGATAAGATGTAGCTCACAGCCCTGCGTCTAGTGTGGGTACAAATAGAGAGCGATCTGACTGTTCTTATTACCGTGTGTCATGAATCTTAATCTCTGGAGGATTTTCCCACAGACTCATCATCTACCATCCACTGTAGTCAGAGTACTGAAAACGACAGCTGAAATTCTCAATTGTTTTGTCAGACTGAAACCATTTCGATTTTAAGTTGTGTTTGGAAAAAAACATTTAGTTCTGCCGGAGAAAGATAACACTCAGGAATAAAGAACATTCTTTATGTTGCCCGAGGAAAACACATTGATCTGCTCTGGACTCATTGAGCTGATTTAGTGAGTTTTTCCTGCAGCGTTTCAATGGAGATCTTCAATGTTCTTCAGTCTTTGGGTCAGGCGTAAGCTCATTAACTGACCTCAATTAACAGGACTGCCATTGATACCCAAGAACTCATTTTTCCCTTCAAGTGTTTCTGGAAGAGCTCATCTTTTCAAGTACGAGAGGCGTCTCTTGGCTGGAAGACGGGGCGTTTATTGGAGGTCGTGTGTGATGTTTGGCGTGATGGCTGTGTGAATCCGCTGACATTGATTTTTCATCACTCAAACTGTCTGACCTGCTGTTTTCTCTTTTTTTCAGCACACCTGTTGAAGATAAACCTGTAGATCTTTCCTCTGGTTATGATGGATAAATATTAATTACAGTAGTTTAATTAACTGACATTAAAGTGAACCAATGAGACTCATCAAACTAAAATTAAGTGGCATTTGGGGACAAACCTAATTATCCGTGTCATGCGTTTGATCTTTCATTACAGCCGTTTTTCTGAATCGCTCCAGAGACGAGATCACAGATGTACAGCCTTTTCAGTAAAGGTGTGGAATAACTAACGATCCGTCCCACAGCAGCTGGTTATTAAGAACACGGCTGTAAATCTACAGCACGTTTGCAGCAGAGTTCATCAAAATGTCAAGAATGAATCGACCTCTTTTTATTTTATATGCATGTCATTTGTTGTCATCTTTCTCTCTGCAGGTTGTTTCAGTGAATAACACAGAGCTCATCCACTCATCTCAGTGCTCCTGCGTTGGGTTTCTAAATAAATTTAGCATGTAAAATTCTCTAACATCATTAGCGCGCCTGTCCTGCTGAGTTATAATTACTCCAAATGAAGGCCAGAGAGGCCGAGCGTCACCTTTAGCAGCCGAAGCTCTCAGCGCCGCTGTTCATTTTTTCATTTTCCCTGTTCCCGCTGTAATCAATCATCGCTGACTGACGGCCGCTTGTCCGCGGCTTCCCGTTGAGCCGGAGAGACCCTCGGGATGGAGGAAAATAACAGATCTCAAATGAGATCAAAGTGCCGCAGATCAATGGCTGATCCCTGTCCTTTAATAAGCTGAATGAAAAGCTGCGCTGGTTATAAAACACACTCAAATGAAGTTGGATTTATTGCCTCGACAACAAGATTGAATTGTTTTTACAGTCCCCCTGTGGTTTCATCTTTATGTATTGGAGCTTTTTCACAGACGGCCCTGTTTTTCCAGCGAGAGCGAGGTTATCGGTGTTTACATCCAGACGTGTGCCGGAGCCGCGCCGGCGATAAGAGACGCAGCACATGTAGGTCATTGCCGAGAACAGAGATGCGCTGCCCTGCGCTTGAAGACGTGTGCCAAGAAACCATTTCCCCCGCTAGGACAGCGATTCCTTTAGTGAGAGCCGAAGATTTAGAGGCCAAACTCACATTTAATTGGGCCCTTGGGGACAAAGATACAGCTGAAATACCCTCGTGTCAAGCTAGGGATCAAATCATTCATCAAAACATATCATGAGAAATCGTTTAGAACAAAAATTCTCTCCATTATCCAAAAAAAGCAAGAAAACTAAGTCTGTGCTCAGATCCACATCCACAGCAGGAATACTGGGCTGCTGCTCATTTTCAGACATGTAGATGTCAGACGCTCATGTTCTACATACTGCTGCTATAGACGCTTACAGCCACAGCAGTAGAAAAACCACCACCGTAATTGTCAGGATCAAAGGTGGAAAATGCTCGTGAAAAAATAAACCATGGCTGACTGGAAAAATTACATTAGAAAATAGACCAGGATTATGATATGAGCCCGTGTTTGGAGTTCAGACAGGTCAGAAGGTGTAACTCTACTAGTCTGGATGCTTGTTTAAAATAGTTTAGTGATAAGTGATGCTTCTTAGATGATGGTGTTGATGGGCAGAATTTAGTTCAGTGATGTTTGTGTGTTTAGTTAGCTGATGGTGTTGATGGGTGGCGCTTAGTTTGGTGTTGTTTGTGTGTGTAGTTAGTTGATAGGTGAATTTTAGTTTAGTGATGTTTATTTGTGTAGTTGATGGTGTTATTAATGGTGTTGATGGGCAGAAATTTCATTCAGTGATGTTTGGTGTGTAGTTAACTGATGGTGATGATGGGCGGAGATTAGTTCTGTGATGTTTACAGTATGTGTGTAGTTGGTTGTGTTTGGGCAGAGTTTAGTTAGGTGATATTTATGTGTGCAGTTGATGGTGTTGATGGGCGAAGTTTAGTTCTGTGATGTTAATGTGTGTAGTTAGGTGATGGTGTTGATGGGTGGCACTTAGTTCGGTGGTGTTTGTGTGTAGTTAGGTGATAGGTGAAGTTTAGTTCAGTATTGTTCGTGTGTGTAGTTAACTGATGGTGTTGATGGACTGAGTTTAGTTCAGTGATGTTTACAGTATGTGTGTAGTTGGTTGTGTTTGATGGGTGGAGTTTAGTTCAGTGATGTTTGTGTGTGTATAGGTGATGGGTGGAGTTTAGTTCCGTGTGTCAGACTGAAGCAGCAGCAGCTCGCGGAGCTTCATTCGGATTCAGCGCTGAAACTCGCTTTGACCGTCGCGGACTTTCTCAGAAGAGTTTCTGTGTTTCCAGCGCTTGTGTTTTCACTCTGAGTTCGGCAGCTAGAGGACTAGTTTAGCGATGTCCTGCTCTCGCGCTGAGCGGTAAGTTTGAGTGATGATGTGAACGCGATTAATAGCGGAGGATCGAGGATCGAGCTGCGGGAGGATGAATGTATTTCTCCGGCTCGGATTCTCATTTCTGCTGCTCTTCTGCGCGCCTGTTTCTGCTCCAGGTGAAATATCGATATTAATATCTACACTACATCGCTCTTATTTCACTGATTTACTGACGCGGATCACCAGTATCTGTTGCGTTTCTGTTGCTGTCAGTCAACTTCATGTGTTGAGTTGTGTGATATGATAAAAGACAGACTCCGGTCAGGCGATTGTTTATTCATCAGTAATGTGTGTGTGTGTGTTTAGGTCCAGAATGTGGATCTGGATGTCATCACGGGTTCTGTGAGCAGTCTGGAGAATGCAGGTGTGTGTTAGACGTCGTTAACCTTTTCAGAAACAACTGAACAATTGAATGCTGTCAGTGTGTGAGAGATTTTAATCTATCACTGGGATTCTCCCGAGACTCACGTGTGTTTAATGGATGTTCTTAAGGAGCAGTTAAAGGTCAGTGACACATTAGGATGGACGTGTGTGTGTGTGTTGTGGTGTGAATTACAGGTGCAGAGCAGGTTGGCGAGGCGCGGCGTGCGATCAGTGCGTTCCTTCACCCGACTGTGTTCACGGAACGTGTGAAGAACCGGGGCAGTGCGTCTGTGAGCGCGGCTGGACGGGAGCGCGCTGTGATCGAGGTCCAGCATCCTACAGCACCTTATAAAAGAGTATCAGCAGAGATGAACTTGCAGGGCCAGAATTCATTTAAATAGATTGATTTCATTTAGCATACTGTGATCTTTTCTCAGGATTCACCTTTTGATGGCACAATATTCTCAGAGAGAAGTGCTTTAGCAAACAGCCAGCAGCTGTTGTGTCTGGTGAACGGTGGAGGTGTGCTGTGATGGTAACAGTGTGAATCTGTTGTTTTCTCTCAGAGGTTCGCCAGTGTTCATCAAAGCCCTGCTCAGGAAACTCTACCTGTGTGGAGACGGGAGGAGGAGGAGGAGGAGGAGGACATGTCTGCCTTTGTTCTCCTGGATACACAGGGGAAAACTGCCAGCTGAAGACAGGGCCGTGTTCAGTGAACGGGTAACACTGATTCTCATTAAAGCAGAGACGGGACGACAGACCATTTCCTCTGTTAAACGTTTGTGGAGTGAAAAACTAGTTGACTAGTCCATGGAAATATCACTCACATCCCTGATGGCACACATACATCACAGAAACATCTGTTTGACGTCTGCATTTACATCCGGAAGACGTTTTTTTGGAGTGTTTGCTCATCTGCAGTACATCTATAGGATGTTTCCTATCAGATGTGAAGTAGACATCTATTAGATGTCTTTAAGATGTTTATAATTTGGAATGGGTGTAAAACTGACACCCTACAGATGTCTGTCAGACGTTTATACACAGCAGATGCTTTCCAGATCAAGTGATCTTTAACAGACATCTTGCAGACGTACATGTGCTATCTGGGATAAAGCTGCTGTTGACCTGAGATCATCCAGTGCTGCCATTAACTATTGACTGCATTGATCATCCTTACGTGACCTTTACAAAGACATCGAATGCTCACTGATGAAGCTAGATCAAGCATGCACACCTTTGATTAGATGAGACAAATGAATAAATAACATCTTTACTTTACACTCAATTCAATTCAATTCAAATTTATTTGTATAGCGCTTTTCACAATACATATCGCTGCAAAGCAACTTTACACCAAATTAAAGTTTTTACAGTATATTTAGTACTAGTTTACTAGTGGTGACTATGTCAAGTTGATGTACATATGGCAGAGATGTACGTTAAAGATCAATTAATGACATAATCAAACAGACAAAAAACACCATAAATTAGTAGTAAAATATCAAAGCAAGTGACGCTAAAACATGTCTGAACTTGATTGCATGAGATGCAAAATTTTAAACCAAGTGACACCTTAACTCTTGAACAATCTTCATTTTATTTTGAATTGGCTGATCTGGAAGTGATGTTTAATGGATGTTCGACATCAGTTCTCCTCACATGAACATATGAACATGTTACACAAAGTTTGGCATCCAACCAGAAGGTCAAGTCACCTTTATTTCTAGACTGTTTTATGATTTTATGCTTATACTTTATCTTTTAATGCAGATTGTTTTAAAGCAGCTTCACGGTGATAAACAGGAAAATACCAGAATCAGTGATGCAAACTTCATCAAATATAAGACAAACTCAAATTCAGTCATTATTCAGGTCAATTCAGTTTCAAGAACAACATTTTTGTTAAATAAGTTTATTGCTTCATGTTTTCAAATCTAACTTTATTTTGTCACTTGCGTCACTTGCTTTGGTATTTTGCTATATAATGCACAGTAATTTATTAATTGTGACCCTGGACCACAAAACCAATCATAAGGGTCCATTTTTTTTAATTAAGATTTATACATCATCTGAACACTAAATAAATAAGCTTTCCATTGATGTATGGATTGTTAGGATTGGACAATATTTGGCCGAGATCTGATGTCTGAGGATGCAAAAAAATCAAAATATTGATAAAATCGCCTTTAAAGTTGTTAGCAATGCATATTACTAATCAAAAATTAAGTTTTGATATATTTACGGTAGGAAATTTACAAAATGTCTTCATGGAACATGATTTTTTTTTTTGCATAAAACAAAAATTGATCATTTTGACCCATACAATGTATTTTTGGCTTTTGCTACAAATATATCCGACTGGTTTTGTGGTCCAGACTCACAGTTGTGATCTGAGTGTTCAAATGAAGCTAAAGTAAGGGAATGGATGGAGATGTGCAGCCGTTTCTCTGTGTGTCTGAAGTGTTCGCATGAAGCGTCAGAAAGTGTTTGTTGATGAAACTCTGATGCGTTTACTCTCATCCGCAGCTCTCGCTGCCAGAACGGAGGAACCTGCATGAACACGAGTGGCTCTGACAGCCGTTCCTGCCTCTGTCCACCTGGATTCACCGGCGCCTTCTGTGAGATCAAGCCTGACGTCTGCGAGCCCAATCCGTGCGTGAACGGAGGCACCTGCTTCGACAACACGCACGGCGGGATCCGCTGCACCTGTCCGCCCAGATTCACCGGCCCGTCCTGCGAACTCCATGTCGGCAAGCTCAAGCCCAAACCCCGCGTGAAAGCGGCAGGTCCGGGTCACTACGCTGTACCGGCCCACGCTTTCCACAAGCTGCTGCGTCCACCCGAGCGAGAGCCGCTCCAGCCGTCCGGTCCGCTGGTCACCCGCAGCCAGATCATCTGCTTCGCCGTTCTGGGTCTCCTCACCTGTCTGGTGGTCCTGGTCACGACGGGCATCATCTTTTTTAACCGCTGTGAGACGTGGATGGCGAACGCCAAGTACAGCCAGCTGGTGCGGCAGCAGAGGGATTTCCTCCTGAGAGCGTCCGACCGCGAGGAGCATTCGGTCAACATCATCCTGCCGGAGAAAATCAAGCTGAGCAACTACGGGAGGCATTACACGTCCATATGAGGCTAATGCTGTGCGTCTGGATGACGAGAGGTTTGTTGCTCCAGTCTCTCGTGTGAAGAACAGAAGATCAAAAACAGATTTCATGCGGGATTTCATGGTTGATATTGTTGGAATACATGCATATATTAAGATGTACAGCGAACAACACTCACGGCTCTCTCTCATTCGGAAGGCCGGAGAAGTAAATGGTTTTCGATAATCTCTAGTTACCATCAGTGCGTGAGGTCAGTGATTGTGATACTGAAACGGCACAAGCGGATAAACGGATGAACCACGGCTCGACTCGAGCGCTGCAGAAGAGCCGGCCGTTACCTTCATGTTTTCATCACTTGAGCATTCTGTAAACGTTTATTTCCGTGCACTTATTTACATGTGAACAAATGATTAATGTAGCACTAAATAAACCATTGTTTTCAACTCCATGAACAATGCAGACTATTAATACTCATTCTGAAGTGATAGATTGCACATGCTGTCTTTGCAAATATGGTTTTGCATTTTGGTGATCTGTTGAAAGTTGTATTTTCAGACTTTGGAAGTTTAGCTAATGCAAGATGTTTACATTCAGAGACCATAATGACGTATTGTGTTCTCTTAGTTCTGTTAAGGTGAGACACTGCAGGCAAAAACAGTTTTTTCATGCACCTGTCAAGTTTGAGATTTTGGGCTTTAGGGTTTTTCAGACTAGTGGAAAGAAAACATCCAAAAGACATTGTTAATTGTTTATTTTATGGCACTTTATCTATTTGTGTCAATAGATTTCAATTACAATACATATATTTATATTTAAAAGCCGTTTTCTCAAAATGAGTTTTTTTCTCCCACACTGAGCCATAAATCATCACTTACACACACCAATGTCTTGTCAATATCCTGAATGTTTTCACAGAGGGATTTGTTCAAATATAATTTGCTTGATTATATACAACATTTTATTCCCCTCAAAATTGTGAAAATATAGTGTTTTCTGTCTGTTCTAAGTGTTTTCTGAGTTATGGAGTGACAAAAATGAGAAAATGACAAAATTCCCTCTGTAAAAATATTTGACTTATATGTGGAAAAAACTGACTTCATCCGGTGTTTAGATTTTTGTACTAGAAATGAATGCAAATGACTGCATATTTTATTAAGTAATGCCTCATTTGCATATTTAAACCTAACCGTTTTAGAAAACCTGTAATATAAAAAAATGTTTGCAAATGACCTTTACAATATCTAATATTTAACCTGGATTCTTCTCTATGTTTATTGATCATGGATTGTGTCTGAAATGATCATTCATTTTATTCCGGGACTACAGGGACCGGCTGCATAAAAGGTTTAGACTAGTCTTCAAAAGTTAGTCAGCTAATTTTTTCTTTAAGACTGGTCATAGTTGTTTTTAATTCAGTTAAAGTAGTCTAAGTTAAATCCAGAAAATAAGAATGGTTACTCTTTGGTTAACTGTTAGTTGGTCAGGCTAGTAGTTAAGACATTGTCTTAAGATCCGAGGCAAAGTTTACGCCACTGGCCCCAGATCAGGTGACGGTCTTTGCCGCCATCTACCGGTTATACTCGGAATAACGTTAAGGAACGCATTTTATTTTCCATGGTCCTTACGAAAATTAACCATGGTTTTACTACAAATAAAACCAAAAAAACATGGTTACTATAGTTAAACCATGGTAACCACAGATTAACCATGGTCTTGCCACGGTTATACAAATAGCAATGCGCCAAAAACATTGTTACTACACTTTCACTATAATAAACCATGGTTAATTTCGTCACACAACTGAACGTTAAACAGTTGGGATTCAAATAAAGATGCTGCTCGCGGCTATATAAAATATTACCTCTCAATACTTTCAATACTCTCCCGTTGTCGTCCTGCATCACGTGACGCGTCAGTGGTAATGGCGGAAACTCTCCAGCAGGCGGCGGCACCGCGAGCGACATCCGTCACCGAGCAGCACAAACCGGGAGCAGGTGAGAGATAAACATGAAGTAGCGGAGCTGTTGAACCGCTAATGATTGTTTTAAACATCCAGAATGTGTTTGTGTCGTTGGAGTGTTGAGATGTCAGTAATGACTACAGTATGTCACCGTGTCATGTTGATCTGATGGACGGATCTTGCGTTCAGTGTCGTGTGTTTCAGTCACTGCACGTGTTTCATTTACTTAGATTTGCAGCAGCGTTTACATTGGTCAGAGATGCGTCGCATTGTTGTTCTGAGTCTTTCCTTGTTTTATACGGCTTGCTTTGGGAGATCTATTGACTGAATTTCAGATTTAGCCAATCATTTTTAGTCTGAACGCGTGTCACTGTTTATTTCTCACTATATATATATAAATTTATTTGTTTTTCAGTATGACGCCTTTGAATTTTGAATTTGAAACATTTGGTTTCAGTAGGGCTTGATGAATATAGTCAATAGTCATGAACATCCTATAGGGCAAAAATATGTATGTAGTCGGCACCCATAGATCCTTAGATCCTGTTGCCCTCTCTCCTCCCTGTACTGTCCTGTCAGCTCTTCACTGTCCTCCCACAATAACGATGTAAAAGCCCATAAATATAACTTATATATATATATTATATGTAAATATATTTCCTACCAATATATTTTTGTATTAAAGCATTTAAAAACATATTATTCCCTCTATATATTTCAAGACATTTTATTCTTCTAGAACACATTTTTAAATATATTTTGGTATAAGAAGGTTAAAACTAAATCAATTTTCCAGTTTCAAAAATATATTTAATTGATCTTCAGTGTTTACAACATATATTTAGCATATATTCAACATACATTTTAGCCAGGGTTTTTTTTTTTTCCAATTTGATGAGCGTTTCATGATCTTTAAGCTGCACATATCAAATAAGCCCTGATCTTGTGATGCTTCATGTGTTTATATTCACACTGGCATTGACAGTTTATTGTTCTGTTTAGAGCGGTATAAATGAATGTCCTCAGTGCCAGTAAACACAGTTAGACAGATGAGTAATTTAACCAGCAGCTTGCACCTTCAGCTTCTGTTCAGTTGTTTAATGTGGACGGACATTAAATATCCTTAACAGAGTTTAACATCTTGACCTGCAGCGGTAATATTCACACTCAGCAACAGATGCACAGATGTTTGCGGTCAGCTTTTTATAATAGACATTTGATTTTGGTGTCGTTCTGAAGCAGAAGCTCCAGCTGCCTTCATGCGTTTGACTCGCGAAAGCGTCTCACACAGTGCAGTTTGCGATGGCTTTAGGGCGACGTCCTGATGAAGCGTAGAAAGATCAGAGGACCAGCTGAAAATGGCTGTAAACTCATTGACCCCTGGGTAAAAAAAAATATTACGCTTTTGCTTCAGCGCATTTCCAGGAATTAAACACCAGCGACACGATTCTGAATGTGTCTTTTGTTCCTCTGGAAATCCCTCCATGTTCTGCTTACATAAAAACACACTGTTTTTAGGCTTTATACGAAAGGATTTATACTGTATATAAAGATAATGAAGTGGTGTAAACCACACTAAAAGTCCTTAACCATAATGTTTTTTCACTGCTTCTGAGAGTGTGAGATATCAGATGATGATTTATACTGTATGGGCACACACATCAGAAAGAGCTGACCGGAAAGAAGCCATATTTACAAACAGCGTTGGGTGTGATTAACACTTAAGAGGCTAATCCATCATAATTAGAGAGCTGTCAGAGCCCATTAGTGTCATATGTGAAGTGAGTTACATGCACTAATCATTCTGGGCAGCTCTGAAGTCGTCGCCTGCACGAGGACGACGTTTATAACTCGAAGCGATCGTTTCTCGTCTCTGGTTCTCCAGTGGCACTAAATGCGTGTCCAGCGTTTGTTTGTGGAGAGCCGGAGCTCGTAAACCAGTCAGTCCACATTCTCACATCTCCGTTAAATTCTTTTATTATCATCTGAGGAGAGTTATTGGAAAGTGTTCCTCCAGCAGCGTGTTTGGTTTCGCCACATTAAAGCCTTTTACGTTCATACTCTCTCTCGGCCTCCGATGAACCTAGAAAATCGTTTGTTTCAGGCTTCGGCTCGTCCTTTCGACAAAACCACAGCTAAATGCTTCGGTTTGTGTGTTTCCTGCAGGCTGTTTATGAAACATCTACATGACTGAGTGTCCAATGACGCCATTCATGACGTTAATTCTTCAAACTCTTTTTTAGCAGATCTGGAAACAGATTAAAGGAATAGTTCGCGCAAAAATGAAAATGTGCTCACCCTCTGGCCATCCGAGATTAGGATGAGTTTGTTTCTTCATCAGATTTGGAGAAATGTGCCATTCCATCACTTGCTCACTCTGCAGTGAATGGGTGCCATCAGAATGAGAGTCCAAACAGCTGATAAAAACACCACAATAATCCACACCACTCCAGTCCATCAGTTCACATCTTGAGAAAACAAAAGCTAAAACAAATCTATCATTAAGACGTTTTTAACTAAAATACATTGAGTCCATAATAACGCTTCCTCAAGTGAAAAAGTCCATCTCCTGTCGTCTCTCACATCAAAATCCAGCCACATTTTTGTTTACAGCTGTTTTGGCTTGTAAACGGTGCTTGATCTGTGCAGATTTCTCTCCTGATTCAGACCAGACCACTTTTTCACTGGAAGAAGTGTTATTATGGATTATGGACTCAATGTATTTTAGTTAAAAATGTCTTAATGATGGATTTGTTTCAGCTTTTGTCTTCTCAAGATGTTAACTGATGGACTGGAGTGGTGTGGATTATTGTGACGTTTTTATCAGCTGTTTGGACTCTCATTCTGACGGCACCCATTCACTGCCGAGGATCCATCGGTGAGCAAGGCTTAGTAAGTGAAACTTTGAAGGATCCAGGAACTTGCGTGTCAGCCCTGAACAACAGAATAAAGTCTCATTAGATGTGACCTGTAGCTCACTCAAAAGAATGAAGCTCTTTCTGATTGCGAACGGTCCTCGTGATTCGGGTTTGACAGCCTGTTTTAAGTGCTGCTGCTTCAGTCACAGATGTGTGATTGTAATGGCACCCTCAGGGTTTGATTTCAGTGAAAACCTGCTTATGATAAACAAACAGCCAAGACTTTATTTTATATAAGTGATGAAAGACAGATACGGATGATGACTGAACTGCTCATCAGGTGTCTCACAGTAAATCTACCCTGAAACGCCTGATGGTTTGTTTGGAATTATAGACGGATCACATATCGACACGCTGTTTTTACTGTCAAATCCTTGCCAGATTTCACGTCTCCTTTCGTTCACAAACATCAGGACGTGACACGACGAGTTCAGCTCTGTCATTATACGAGCTTCCAGTGTTTGTTCAGATTGGATAATTACTTTGTTGAATAAAATTAGTCTCACAGATCATTTCATGTACGAGTGTTGAAGAATGTTTCAACTACAGACTCGAGACAAACCGTGTTATTTCAATTTCTGTTACTGACTGATTTATAATTAACTCTGAGACGCCTGCAGTGACTCTTGAATTCAGTTCAACCAGCTGCTCAGACGCGGTGCGTTTTTCACGCTTCAAAACGGGCCGTTCACACTGACCGCGTTTTCACATTCCACGCGTTGACCGTTGCATTGCATCTCGAGTGTTTCGCAACATCTCGTGTATGAAACGGAGATCTAAACACGTGACTTTCAAGTCAAAATAAGTGTAACTTAATAAAAAAACGTGTTTCCCCCATGTTTCACATTTCTGGGGCTCTCAGAAGCAGAAGTCGTTATGCTGTAGTTGTGTGAGCTTCTATAGTGATCACAAACTACAGCAAATATACTCTTTGAGTTCACATTTGCATACAAAAGACTTTCCAGTAATAAATATCGAGAGATCACAGTAGTCGAAAACAGAAAGATGTCAAATTTGCTGTGATTCTCTCTTAGCTGTCGTATAGGGAGAGTGGGGCCGGTTGTTTCTTCAAGCAGGAACCGTCTACAGTGATGATATTCACACTGCACGTGCTTTATTGACCCCTCATCATTCCTGGAGGAAATCAGCCACATGTGACCATTCCTTCTACAAAAAATCATTTTCATGGCAAAAAGGTATTTTAAAAAAATAGTGTCTAAATTGTGTGACTTATTGTAAAAACATAACATTTTAATCAGTGCTAGCGTGTGTCAATGATGTTGAGTCAAGCTAATATACCAAGTTCTATCATGGCTATCGGTGTAGACACACAACATTGATTTAAAAGCTTGCCATAACATTACATAATTGTAATTAATAATGAACCCCTTTCAGTAGTTAGGTATCTCTCCTTTTTTAAGTGAACAGGTTAAAAATCTACTTGTTACTTGAGAATGTTTTTCCATTTACTATTCTTTGGTTTTATACAGCCAGTTTACCTTCTTGAAGACCCTGTCTGTGCACAAATAAACTAAAGAAATTGCAAAATGATATTTAAGAATGATTTAATGACATTTTAATGAATGTTGCAACTGTTCCCACTTTGTCTATTTAAGTGTAAACTGTAAGTATATTATCATATGTACACGTGTTGCAGCAGTGTGGGTGAGTAGCTGACAGATGTGGCTTTATTGTATTAAAAGTTTGGCTTTCTAATACAAACAGTCTGTGAGAAACTAAAGGGAATGCAAAACGTGTTGCAACCGTCCCCGTTCTCGCTATTACACACGCGCGCCGCCGCGTTTGTTAGTTTGCTGTACATGAACACCAAGGCAATAAAATAAATTATAGTTTTACAAATGTGCATTAAAATGGTTACAAATATTAAACCGCAAAAACGCTTCCCGTTTTTCATATCAGTTAGATTGGTGCGCGCACTGTGTTTGGACAGAGACTCGATTAGAGGAAAGAATATCTTAATAAAAGCTTCGTTTCATACGGAGGTCGTTTAATTAAGTGTTCAAAGTTGTGAAGAGGCGGAATAAGATACGGTCTCAGCAAACGCACAGAAGCCATCGGCGCACCGGAACTGTGTTCAACCAGATGTATTTGTAAGAACAAGACCTGAACATGAGCAGCGATCTGTGTTCGTGAGATAATATTTCACATCCTTTTTGTCTGTGTTTGTAACGCGATCGGCGGAGCGTCAGTGATGATCGCGAGCAGATGGAGAGACTCCTGCGGAGAATCACATTACCGACAGCAGACACTTCAGACTCCTTCACAACACACAGCAGATTGAGTCTGATGCACTGCATCTGTCAGATCGGATCATGACTGTTCTGTTAGGGTCAAGCTCTGGGTTCGGCTCTGTACCTAATTATTATTGTCAATATGTTATGCAACTAAAATATACACAAACAAGCCCATTAAATGTTCCTATTTAGATGGGCAAATGTCGTGTTTTGCACTGGTTTCGGTGAAGATTATTTTATTAAAATTATTAAACGCGTATAAAAACAATGATTATGATTATGAGACGAGCTCGCTAATACAGCGAAACAAACATTTGTGAGATCAGTCCCTCTGTCTAAAACGAATTCAAAAGCTATTCTTAATATTTTCGTATTTCATTTCATATCAGGAGCCGTCGTGTGTTTTTGCTGACAGTGTTGTGTTCAGCACGAATTAAAGCCGTCAATACTGAAAACGGGAAAAAACGCTTTGGATTCCCGGAATTAGATTCTCTGTTATAGTGTAGTTTGTCCAGTCTAACGCTGTCTGACTGACTGTATATCATATATATGATTTCCAGCTTTATCTGCATGCACACAGTACGCTTACGTAAACCAATATATAATGCATAGCAAATCTCAACTGCTTGATTTTTTTTAATCGCAAAATGTCCAGCTCTAATCTGATAAACGCGACTATAAGGCATGGAAATAATGAGATATACTAATGAACATTAACATCTTGATGTTCTGTAAAGCTGCTTTGAAACAGTGCGTATCATGAAAGAAGCTGTAGAAATGAATGTGACTTGCATCTTACATGCAGAAAGGGAGGTTTAGTGTGTCCTTATTCGACCTCAGAGCTTTGCGCATGCGCCCCGACCGTCTGCGTCTCACGGCTCGAACCTGTCTCTCTGACAGCTGACGATAGAGCTGTGAGTTTATTATAGAGGATCGAGCCAATAACACACACACACACGCGCGCGCGCGCGGTTTGATTGCATAAGCAGCACATAATAAAGCTGCTCATTTCCTCTGAAAATGAAAACGCTGATTTGCTGCAGAGACGGACGGGACTTGATCTCCCATGGCAACCGACATGTGACGAAACATCAGACACACTTTACCTGCACTAATGTTCTGAACACAGAAATACATACTAGGTCATTAAAATATTCAAAATGCAGAGACACAAGCAGAAAAGAAAGCACGCAGAAAACCCTTCTGAAGTCATCAGTCATTCTGTCTGCACTCCACAGATCTGGTTGTGTGAAGCTGTTTCTGATGTGGATTGTGTTACTCATGATGCCGATCAGTGAGTGCACTTCACAGGGCACACGTTAGCCTTTGACCTCCTGGAATCTGGCAGATGTTTGGCCGTGTGTGTTTGGGGAAACTCATCTGAAATACTGGGTACATCTGAAAGGTTATTTACACTTTATTTTAGCTGGGGAAGACTAGGGTTTTCTCTCACGTTGTCATGGGAGAAACACATGCTCTGTCATAAAGCAGCTGCAGTGCAAACATCGGTCTCAGATGAATTCTGTTATTTAAGACTCAAATATGGAAAAGTGACTGAGAGTGACAGTGTGAATGTGAATGGAGACACAGTGGCGAACGCTTCAGAAGAGCATGAAGTCATTAGGAGCTGCTAGAATGCGAATCCGTGCGGCTCCTGTGAGCTGTGTTTACTGGCTCTCCGGCTTCACGTTGCTTGTATTAATATCCTGCGGTTGAAAGCGGATTGCAGTGCGGTTGCAGTGGTGTTGTATTTGCATTCCAGGCGCGGCGAGAAACTCGACGATCACAGGATCGTCCTGAAAGGGAATCTCACTGCTGTCTTCATGAGGAACCCTTCGGAGAATATCTCTCAATTGTGTCACAAACGAGCCACACAAACCCACTGATGTCTGATTTACTCGGAGATGATTTTCACTCAGAAACTGCTAATAAATGTCATTAATAATTTCAAATAAATGGCATATAACATCGATTTATGAAATGTTATAGTAGAAAGGCTGAAGTGTGATTTTTCATTTAAAATGTACTCCAGTAACGTACATCTTTAGAAAATAATTTGGTACATTAAATACATTAGTTAACATAAACTAACAGTGAACAATTCTTCTGCAGCATTTATTAATCTTAATGTTAATCTCAACATTTAAAAAAGTCTGTTAACATTAGTTAATGCACTGTGAACTAACATGAATATAAACATTAATAAATGCTGTAAAATATATGTGCTCATTGTTAGTTAATGCATGAAAGTTTAACAAATGAGAAGTAAGCAGGTTTCATCTTTTATTTTTAAAATATAATAGTTCTGTAGTCATTGCAATTAATGTTTAAATCAAAGTTTGGTGTTTGCAAATGTAGACAAACATGTTTGCTTGTTCAGGATCATATAAACACTTCACTTGATTCATGAATTGTGTCTGTCTGGCGTTAAAAAGACTTATTTGGATCTTTGGATCTGCCTGTGAAACAAGATCCCATGCCAGCGTGTTGTTCAGTGATATTACGTGTTACGTTATTCGTTGTCGTGTCTGTTCTGAAAGCCTTCGGTCTGATTCTTGATTCAGTCTAGATTCAGCCGTGTGTGAGAAGAGCGTCGTGTTAGTAAATACAGTGTGACAGGAAAGTAATCAGAAAGAGATTGGACAGCACAGGTCTCTGCTGGAGCCGCTGGCACAGACACACGTGCAGATGGACACGCCATCATCATCATCATCATCACACACACACACACACAACGCTCCCCTTCCTTCAGCTCGTCACGTCATCAATACAGAGAACAAATGTGCCAGTAGTTTGATCTCGTAAATGATTGGACATTACAGATGGAGATGTGCTTTGTTTTGTGGTTATGATGGAAATACTGTAAATCTATGAGTGTGTGGAGGAAATGATGCACCAAATCTAGTACTTTTTTAAACATTTGGTTTTGATATTCTGCTTTTCACTAAACTGTAAATAACTTATGAGTAAATAATTATTAGTTTGATTTAATGCTCCTTGTGTTCAAAAATGAACTTTTTTTTTTTTCTTTTTCAATGCAAGGTGCTTAAATTGTTTGAAGTAGGCCGACTTGAGTTTGACTTTTTGAAACGTAAGGCCTGGAAAACCCTTGAAAAAAGCAAAATTCCTGAACTGCAGCTCAAACTATTTCAAATATAGTGAATTAGGCTACAAACTCAAACTAGTTTTACTAGCTAGATGATATCATTGAATTCCAATGATGAACTGCCTTTACCTGAAAATTGGGTGTTTACTGTTGCCCTTTTGCATTATTGATGTACTATTTCCTATCTAATACTGTACAGCCGCTTTGTCACAATTCTGTATTATTAAAAGCGCTATATAAATAATGGTGACTTGACTAGTTAGCAGTAAACTGGTTACCTCACCTCAATATGGAGTAGATTTGTCTTGAATGTTATCTTTGGAATGGAAATATGGATATTTCATTCGTAAACATACTTGTTTGGCTTATTTCAGTGAATGTCATCAAACTAGCGAGCTAAGACAGTAGTAAAAAAGGCATTTTCCAACTCCCCTAAAGTTAAACAGTTGAGTTTTAACGTTTTCGAATCCATTCAGCCGATCTCCGGGTCTGGCGGTAGCACTTTTATCATAGTTTAGCATAGATCATTGAATCTGATTAGACCGATAGCATCTCACTCAAAAATGACCAAAGAGTTTCAATATTTTTCCTATTTAAAACTTCACTCTTCTGTAGTTACATCGTGTACAAAGACGGACGAAAAATGAAAAGTTGTGATTTTCTAGGCTGATATGGCTAGGAACTATACTCTCATTCCGGCGTAATAATCAACGAACTTTGCTGCCGTATCATGGTGCAGGACGCGCAATGATGCCGCAGGCGCAACCATGGTTTTTTTAATTTTTTAAAATTTTATGTGAAATATATTTTTTGCAAAACATGTTTTACTGTAAATCTGCAAGAAAACTAAAGCCATAAATCTACACAGGTCGTGTTCCAAATTTAAAGGTAATATCTCAAAAAATGAGCTTTCAGTGTGATTTTGTTTGGGTGTAGTACCAAACGTTAGATGAATTCACTTCCCATTTGTTTGCAGTGCATCATTTTTGACCATGAACAGTACAAGTCTGACTATTCTTTTCAGGACTGTTTAATCTTTTTTTAATCATGTCCATGATTTTTTTTTTTTTAAATAGCAAGTGCCAACACCTATACAAGGTTTTGTACCATTCCAATTAAGGAACAAATTTTAAAAAACAGAATTTTTCAGTCAAAAACGAGTGAACAACACCAGAGATTCAGATAACTATTAATGTATTTATTATTTTGCTCTGGGTCCGTCGTCCTGCAGAATTTAACCCAATATAAAAACCCAACATCATGCGGCCCCAAAACCCAGAAATGTTAACGCTGGAGATCTTTTGAGCGAATATGATTGTTATAAAAGAAACATCCCCCATCTCACGCGTCAGTCACTAACAATCATTGTAGTGTAGTGTTGTGTTGTTTTTCTGTCTAGACTCTTTACTCAAAATATGATTATGATGCAAGCCTGTAATTAGGAGTATGAGTGAGACGGAGTGTTTCGTCCAGCTGGTTAATGCAAGATTATTCAAATGTTTCCACAGGAAATTAAAGGCTTTGATTGTTTTGTGCTGAAAATCCGCTTACAGAGTTTGAGCTTCTGAACATCGGGCCCCAAAATGCTGAGTTTCCTGCAGAACGTTTTAAACAACAGTCATGAGGAAAATTAAAGTGTGTGAATAGTTTTCTTTGCAGGAGAATATGCTAGAAACCATTCTGAAAGATGAATATTTAACTATTTAGATCAGGTCGATTCCAAACAATTATATCTGTCTCACACACCTTCAGAAGTCTGTTTATTCATATCAGTTTATGACTTTAAACAAGTACTGTAATCGATGTGCTTGTTAGGAAATGTTTTCATGAGGTAAGAATGCAGATGTGACACGAATAAATCAGTGCAAATCTCCAGTGTGAGTGTTACTAGCAGTCTGTCATTTCAGGAACAACAATAAAAGCTGATGAGACCGAAATGACGGGTTACAGGCCTTTCGTTCCAGCGCTCTGAGCTCGTAAAATCATGCAAAGCTCCTAAGCAGAAGACGAATAGAATCGCTCGTGCCTCATATAGTCTAGAAATTACTCAAGAGACTAAAGTTTTGTTGTTCGTGTCAACAAATGCACATTAACCGAGATTACGTTCATATTTACAACTTTTAGTTTTTGCATTGTTGCTTTGCAGTATGCATTTTTCTTTTTCGCATTTTTTGCCTTTTATTAGGATAGGACAGATCAGAACTGACAGGAAGCAAAGTGGGACAGAGGGAGGGGGGACGGGATCGGGAAAGGTCTTCGAGCCGGGATTCGAACTCGGGACGCCCGTAGTGCAACGTCACTGTATGTCGGCGCACTAACCCACTAGGCTATCGACACCGACGTGAACTGTTTTCTCGGTAGTGTAGCGCATATTACACTCTTTCAGGATTTATGTGACTTATTTTTCTATTCATAATTTTGTTTTCCATTTGCAGCCTGGAAAACACTGAGATTTATGCGTTTACCAGATGCTTTATCCATCCGACTTACAAAAGGGCAATCGGTCAAAGAGCCAATGACGGTCGGCACAACGCCAGATTCATTAGACGACTAGATTAGGGGGCGAGCTAGAGAAGAGCAGAGATGCTGGGAAGGGTTGATTTTATGTGAAAGCGGTTTAAGGTTGTGGGATGGAAGCGCATGCATAAATCCTGTTTGCGTCCCATAATGCACTTGTAGGAAGCGAGAGTGACATATTTCAGAGAAACGTGTGCATCTCTGTGCCATTCGCAGAGCCGCTGAGTTAGAGGGAAAAATGCTTCGAGATCAAAGAGCCTCGTGACTGTGGGATTATCAGATGAGCGGCCGATAACACGCCGTCCTTTGTGACTGCGGTTGCTGAGAAACGCCGGCCGGCGGGTAGTTCATGTGAGTCGAGCGGGAGCTGAGCAAGGGACGCTGGGAATCAAAGTCTGTTCATGAAATGCTGCACGAGTGACGCGTCTGCAGGATGAATCGGCCGCGGTCTCTGCGATGACAGTTATCGGTGACAGCCTTCATCGCGTTTCATCAGCGCCTGGACGTGAGCCACCTCAGTAAGCCTGCGGAGCGCACTGGGTGATTTTCCAGCTCGCTGTCCTCGGATGAACCGAATGCCGCTGCCAAGATTCAGCTCGGTTTATAGAAGGTAACTGGGTTACGAGCCAACCGGCACAACAGAGAGACAGAGGCCCAGAGAATAAATCAATCAGTGCTGGAGAAACACGCAGAAGCACACGCTAAACTGAGAGATCAGAACGGCAACTCCGGATCCGGACGGGGTTCGATGATGCCGTGCCAAACCCGGCCGTGAAATCCTCACAGTTACCAAACGCACGACGAGAGCTGCTGCTCGCCGCCTGACGAGCGCAGGTCCGAGAAGGATCCTCAGATGACGACGAGAGAACAAAGGACCGCAGTCAAGATGAAGATGATGACACACAGCGAACCACCTGACTCTCTTAGACTGAGTGAAGACACAAAGTTAAGCAACACACGTTCAGCAGAAGGAACTCACGGCTGTCAGAAGAACAGAGAGAAGAAGCTGCTTCCATGGAAACACGATAATCCGGTTTACAAAGAGACGCCGCTTTCATTCGAAGACCGAGACGCCGCTCCTCAAGTGCCTCAGCTAGACACGCTGTCCTGTTCCTCTGACATGATTTGTTCACGTCTGGTGCATTTATTTTGAAGAATGCCACAATGAGAGCAGATTTGTGTTGCTTTCTCAAAGAATAGCCTAAGACATCTCAAATATCTCCTGAATTTGTCTTTGAACTTTTATTCCGATTAGAGCCCATCACGAATTCTGAACCAAAAGAAGGTTCATTCCTTCCGAAAGAGTCTTTTGAGTGTCTTTGTCTCTTTTCAACAGTTTATTCTGTTTGAGGTTACAGCAGTACTTCAGACGCTCACCTCAGTCAGTTTTCATAAATGCAGAGTTCGAGTGCACATTTACAAGAGCTGACGTAAGGCAGCGGCTGAAGCCGTTTCTCCTTCACTGGCATCCGTCACAGACGTGCTCCTGCGCATATTCACATGTAACGTACACCGCTGATGTGAACGCTCGCTCTGTCTGTACTAACGGTGTGTCCTATTTTCGTCTGGCTAAATGTTGTTCGAACATCACAGAATGCATTCTGAACTTATGAACTTAACTCGTGACATGTTTAAAGCGCAATATGATACGCTGTGCAGAATCGTACATGTTTAGGTTGAAAGGTGATACAGTGATGCACGGCTGTCACGTAAAGCAACGGCTGTTTTTAGATTAGCGCCTTGATCGTATATGCGAAACAATAACGTGTGAAGATTTCTATTCAAATAAGAAAAAACACTGAAAACAAGTCACTGAGTCATTTGAATCATTCATTCAACCAGTTTGTTCAAAACTGTTGATTTCACGAATTCTCAGGGTGTCAGGTTGATTTGATTCAGTGTGATGATGTTCTTTGAGCACAGACGGATGACACTTATAACCAAGACCATTTGTTTTCAATTTGGCCAGTCATGTTTTGGTTTGTATATTGTTAAAATAATGTTTTGAGGACACAGTAAATGACAGTACCTCATGCATAAACTATTTGGAATAACTCTTAGTACAGAAATACAACTAAATCTGAAGTCTAAATTGAGTAAACTTCTTGAAAGCATATAGCAGCTGGACATATGTGAACAGTAGTGTCAGCCTCCTGGAAATTAAAACCCATTTGCTGCTGTACTGCTGTAAAGTGTCCCAAATTACAGACTATACACTGTGCACTTATTCTGTTTATGCCATGGTCTGTCTGAATGCTGGATTCTGATTGGCTGGCAGGTATACAGTAAAACCG
This sequence comes from Labeo catla, assembly GCA_012976165.1. Classification (NCBI taxonomy): domain Eukaryota; kingdom Metazoa; phylum Chordata; class Actinopteri; order Cypriniformes; family Cyprinidae; genus Labeo; species Labeo catla. Next base: position 92,046 of record VONZ01000956.1, read on the forward strand.
TTTAATGCAGTTCCAAGTCAGTTTAATCACTGTTCTGTGTTAATGCACTGCTTTAATTGATGCACACTAACCAACACACATCACATTCACACACACAAAGAGAGAGAGAGAGAGAGAGAGAGAGAGGTCAGAGATCACAAATTGCGCTCCACACACACAGAGTTGTTGTCAGCACTTCCCCATGATATTTATTAATAAAATAGCCTAGATACTAGATCTCTACATTATATTCCTCAGTAATGAGGTGGTAAAATCACTGTCTTTGAAGTAATTAACTGTTTGAGACGTGCAGACGCACAGCAGACAGGTAACGCGCACACAACTGTCATCTCTCTGTCTCTCCCTCTCTCCCTCGATCAATAATTCATTCAAATAAATGTGATTGTACTGCACTATTTCATCTGTGTCTGATTTAGGAGAATGCTAGAGCTGCGTGACATAATTGACAAAAATAATCGTCATTTTTTCCCCATTCAGTCAAATATCGAGCTGCAAAGTTTTAACTAGTTTTAACGCTTCGCGTCGGGTGGTTCTTTGCCTCTACATCGTGCATTTAAAATCCTTTAAAGGGGTCATCAGATGCCCATTTTCCACAAGTTGATATGATTCTTTAGAGTCTTAATGAAAAGTTTATAATATACTTTGGTTAAAAATTCTCAGTGGTTGTGTAAAACAACACCCTTTTTACCTTGTCAAAATCAGCTCTGCAAAAATCATCCTGTCCTGGTCGAGGCTGCTTTAAATGTTAATGAGCTCTGCTCACCCCGCCCCTCTCTTCTCTCTGTGGAGTGACAAGCCTGTTTACTTTAGCTGCATTTAGCCGCTAAACTTGCTAACTATCATGTTATAAGGAAAGGCGATTGCAAAGAATTATAAAAAAAAAACCCTTATACTCACTTCTGCTGTAAGTGAAGCTGGATCACGAATGATTTTCGCGAACACAGATGGATATATGTAGATCGGGAGGCGCATTCCCTTCACAAACAAACGTAATCCACTGCATCTTCAGCGGCTCAGATGTCGGGAGTAAATGACGATGTTCATTATTACATTCACCAACACAACACCTCGATCGCTCAATCTGTGATAATCTTGTCTAACTTACATCCCTGCTCCGGCATCAAAACAAAGAGGTCGGACTGTTACAGCTGATTTAAGGCAGGTCTGAGGTAAGACGCTCATGTCAATCAACTATTGTGGGAGTGGCCTCACAACGACAGGCATCTGAGAATGGCTCGATTTGATAAAGGGGATATTATTTTTACAGATTAATTAAAAACCACTGCAAGGATTTTTATCATTATAGGGTAGATTTGTACATACACTGACAACACACATTAATGTTCAAACAACATGAAAAAGTGAACTTTGCATCCATGACCCCTTTAATGCACGGCAACCCGCTGATTATCCCTTACATAATGTATTCTATATCTCATAATCTCATATAGGGTTATTTTGTCATTCAGCACTGGAGTATAACAGACTTTCCCCACAGCTGTGAGTGCATGAACGGTTTAGAGTCCACTCTTAATTTTTCGGTTAAATAAAGCCGCTTCACGTCAGCACCTACACTGTAAAAAAAACAATTTGTTGAGTCAACTTGAAATAATTTGTTTCCCGGCTGCCTTAAGTTTATTCAACTTGAAATGTTAAGTTATACTAAGTGACAACTTAGATATTTGAGTTGATTCAACTTAAAATTTTAAGGCAGCTGGGATACTTACCTAGCTTTTAAGTTTAACAAACACAAATATCTAAGTTGTTACTTAGTACAACTTAACATTTCATGTTGACAAAACTTATTTGAGTTGACTGAACTTAAAAAATTAAGGCAGCAGGGTAACAATTTTTTATTTATTTATAATTTATTTATTTATTTATTTATTTAAACAGTGTATAGCCTTGTGGTTAGTGTGACGACATATAGCGCAACTGCGCTCAGGGCGACCCGAGTTCGAATCCCACCTCGAGGTCCTTTGCCGATCATACTTCTCTCTCTCCTCCCAGTACTTTCCTGTCAGCTCTCCACTGTGCTCTCACATTAAAGGTATAACAATCCCATAAATACAACTTCAAAAAACAAATAAATACATATTCTCCGTGCCTGTGTAAAAACGTATTGCAGCATAAAAGCTAGACTAAGTGATGCCTACTCTGACCCAGTATCAAAGTGCTGTATTAAGGTGTTTAAACAGCATGTCTGTGTGACACCTGAATGACACCTGAGAAAGGCTTCTGTGCCACATCTTTATAGTGTAAATCTGAACTGCGCCTTTCCTTTCGGGATTTTCAGTGTGAATACACTACTGATTGTGCGCTTAATGTTTAGACAGCATGCTGCGTTGTTCCACTGAGTTAAAAAATTCTGAAGCAAACAATCTGACCGACTGTGACCACTGTTGTGGGGTCCCTTGCAGCATTTCACTTAGTCTATTCAAGTGTAAATTGTACGTATATTATCATATGTACACGTGTTGCAGCAGTGTGGGTGAGTAGCTGACAGAAGTGGCTTTATTGTATTGCAGTGTTGGCTTTCTAGTACAAACCGTCTCTGAGAAACTAAAGGAAACGCAAAAAGTGTTGCAACCGTCCCCGCTCTCCCCTACCTTAAGTCGTGCGCGATTGAAACTCCTGTAGCGCGCGGCAGTGAATGCGCAATGATTTGTGTAATTTTGCGGCTCAGAGTTTGATCACGATCCCGGTCGATGATCAGAGGCGGAGCGCCGCCCGGTGTCTCAGATGATCGCGGCAGATTCACACGATCGACTGACTCTCACTGGCTCAATCACTTCAGATCAGAGGAAGTTTGGCAGCGCGCGCGACACATCCGTGTGCTGCTGCTGCGGCTCGTGAAACGGTCCGAAGAGCACTTCTGAAGCCACCAAGAAGAGTTTTAATGGGAGTAGGAGACGCATTGACTGTAAAAAGGCGCTCTTTTGGGCTGCGCTCCATTCCTCGACGGAATGACAGGTTGGCGTGATGAGCAGAACCGCGAGTGAGTGATGTGCCTCTGTCTGTCCGTGGTTTATTCCAGCATGTGTTTGGAGGCGGAGTGACGGACTGACATTCATTCTTCATATAAAAGGCAAGTTGAGCCGCTGAACGTCAGAAACTCTTGCGCTATCGATCATGAATACGGCGAAGGCGCTGAAGAACGCGCTCGCGTGTTTGGTCATTCTGCCGCGTTTCCTCGTCGCCGCGTTCATGCTGTGGTGTCTTGATTTTCTGTGCGTGCGGAAGAGAGTTCTGTTCCGTCTGAGGGACGACGAGGAGGACGACGAGGAGGAGGAGGACGAGGACCCTCCGCTGTGCATCTCCGACAACAACCGCATGTTCAGCTGGGAGTCGCTCAAGGCGGTTTTCCACGGACACAAGCTGGACTGGATGAAGTCGGCGCGCCTCGGCCACGACGCGCCCAACAGCGAAGTGGTTCCGCTGGCGGATGCGAAGCGCAAACGCGTGCTGGACTTCGCGAGCGCCCAGAGGCCGCTGGTGCTGAATTTCGGCAGCTGCAGCTGACCGCCGTTCATGAAGCGTCTCAAGGCGTTCCAGCGGCTCGTGCTCCAGTACGCGGACATCTCCGACGCGCTGGTGATCTACATCGAGGAGGCGCATCCGTCCGACGGCTGGATCAGCTCCGACGCGCCGTATCAGATCCGCCAGCACCGGAGTCTGGAGGAGAGACTGAGCGCCGCGCGGCTGATGGCGCGGGAGGCGCCGGGCTGCGCGATAGTGGCCGACAGCATGGAGAACTCGTCCAACAGCGCGTACGGAGCTTATTTCGACAGACTTTACATCGTCCAGGACGGAAAGGTGGTCTACCAGGGCGGCAGGGGGCCGGAGGGCTACCGGATCTCCGAGCTCCGACACTGGCTGGATCAGTACCGCAAGCGGCTGCGCGACGCCGTCATTCGCGTGTAAAAGTGAAGCGACTTGCCACTTTTCACAGAGAAACCAGGGTGCGAATTACAGCTCGATTAGGCTCGATTTCCACCCGACGGACGCGGCGCGGGCGGATAGAAAGTAGCCTGCGCGTAATGTGAAGATTCAGATGTGAAGGTGCATTTCCGTAAATTGCAATTTTGGCTGGAATGAGTCGCACTAACATCACCCGTGTGTCCAAATGGACGTGCAGAGTTCAGATGAGTGAGAGAGTTTACCCTCTTTAACTTCATGCTGTTGAACTGAATCTGAATCTGCTAAAATAACCACAAGATTAATAACAAGCACTGAAATCATTTCCTTCAGAAGCTGTTGTTTATTTTAATTTCTAGATATTTTATATTAAATAACGTATAGCATTATTATGAACTAACATGAGGTAAAAAATGAATGCAATTTTAAATTAACATTACAAGTATGTGAACCCTGGAGCGCAAAACCAGTCACAAGTAGCAGGGGTATATTTGTAGTCAACAACACAGCGTATGGGTCAAAATGATCCATTTATCTTTTATGCCATAAATCATTAGGATATTAGGATCATGTTCCATGAAGATATTTTGTGCATTTCCTACCGTAAATATGTCAAAACCTAATTTCTGGTTAGTAATATGCATTGCTAAGAACTTCATTTGGACAACTTTAAAGGTCGATTTTCTCAGTATTTTGATTTTTTTGCACCCTCAGATTTTCATCTTGGCCAAATATTGTCCTAATTTATTCAGCCTTCAGATGTTGCATAAATCTCAGTTTCAAAGGATTTGTGGTTTTGTGCTCCAGGGTCACATATAAAGGCAAAACATGCAAAATGAAGCTCTTTTTTTGGGATTCACCCCCCAGCCTCGCAGTGTAATTCGCACCCTGTCGGAGCTGCTAACGTTAGTGTTCGGGGAACAGCAGAGTTTCCAGGACTGAGTTCGTCCTCATTCGTGTCTCGAGAGCATCTTCGTGTGTTCGTGCTCGTCATGTGTCCGTTCTGTAGAAAGGATCTTGTTGTGCGTAAAATGGTCACTCTCTTTCCCTCCTGTATTTTTTGTGAAGGTCGATTTTTAAAAGGTTCACAACCAGAAGATCGACACTGATGTCTAAAGTACAGGACGAATACATGTAAATTATTCCTTTTTATCAAAGCCATTTTGTAATAAAACATTTCACCCCGAGGCGTGTGGACCGTATCTGTTGTGTTGATTGGACGTGTATTTGAATTACACAACGACTAAGTGAAATGAGGAGAGTCATTTATATCTTCAGCCACAGTTGTGCAGGATCACATTCACATTTCATACATTTCATGGTGTGGAGTTGCACATACAGTATTTAACAGATTTTTCTCTAATGTACCGCCAATTTACTGTCCTCTGATTCATCTCTAGGGTTCACTCTGAGAAACAGGTTCCAAATTGGGTTTTCACCGTGATGCCATGTTGGTTCCCTAAAGAACCTTTCAGTGATCAGGTTTTAAAAGAACCATGCATTTTGTTAAAAAATGTTTTGATAATCACAGAGAACTTTTATGCAATGTAAGGTTCCACGGATGTCAAATGTTCTTCATGGAACCATCGGTGCCAATACTGAACCTCTGTTTTTAAAAGCGTCACTGTGGTGTCATCTTCATCCCAGTAGTCCAGACAAATCTCTCATTATTGACGGTTACGAGAAATGTAACAGTTAAACAAGCATATTAGCTGACTGATTTACAGTAGCAATAGACTTCAGTCAGTGTTCACCACATTCATTAAAGCCTGTCTGTGTTTGTGCGTCTCTACAGGGAAGAAATGATCAGTGTTGCCACATCCTAACATCATTAATCAATGCACACAAAAACACTGATTAAATGAGGCTAAATTGTGATTTGTGCAAAACGGTGTATATTCAATCAACAATAATACAAATATTTCACACATACAACTGTTCTCACACACCAGCGGAGAAGGAAAACAAGAAATACCATGTGAGAGCGTCTCTATTTACATGATGATGTGAGAAAAGACCAGAAATGATCGTTCTGTCATCATTTACTCGCCCTCGTGTTATTCCAGCCCTGTATGAGATTCTCTCCTCTGCTGAACACAGACGTCGTCATTTTGAAGAACGAGAGACACCGGACTGCTGCTGGTAGCCGTCGACTTCTACTGAATTTTTTTCCAAAATATGGAAGTCAGTGGGGACCAGCAACTGTATGATTACCAGTGTTCTTCAAAATGTCTTGTTTTGTGTAAATGATGACAGAGTTTTGTTATTTTTATTTGAATCATCCCTCTAATAACAGGACGTGTCAAAGCAGGGCTGCAAAATGCAAATAATCTTCATGACGGCCTTTCGTGAAAACGCTTTCTGTGGCACCACTCGACATTTGAAGAACACCATCAGAAGTATTGTTTTCGTTTATGTCAAACAAACAGGGGCGATTTGATTAATTAGGCTCGTATGACCTGCATTGCAGATTCTCGCTGTGATGCAGCTCAATAAAAAGCAAGTATTTTCTGCTGCGCCGTCTCGCCATCAAAGGCAAAATGTCTTTTCCAGTTGCTTGGTTACTGTCTTTCAAGCAAAAACTTGCTTGTTCTTTTATTGGAGCAACAGTTTCTGAGCTGAGAGAAATTACTGACTGAGTTTGATCTGCTCTTCAGTGCAGTTTAAGTTCAGCATCGGCTCTTCCCGTACTGTCAGATGTAAGAGATTTTAGGAGCTGAACGCTGTTATTCACTTGATGAATCCGTCTGGATGACCTGAAATCAACCCTGATCACACACACACGCACACACACTTCCACCGTTTCAGATTTCTCACCAAATCTACTTTCCAGCAGATCGTGACATCTGTCCATCAGCCCACTGTGTGAAATCTACATATTTTTTAGATAATCGTCCACTTCCAGAAGAAAAGACAGTGTAATACAGACCATCTGGAAGATCCCGCAGCACTTTATATTCAGGGTTTGTGGTCGTACGTGACCAGCGCTGCCAGGGAACCGCTTCAGCTTTTTAACATATTACTCCCATCATGCACTTCTCCGGTGAGCATTAGCATGAGCGCTAAAGCCCCATGCTCTGGCGTCATCGCTGCTTCCACATTATTAAACATTAATTATCTGAGAACGAGCTCTGCCAACAGACGCCCACTTTATGAAAACAAAATGAAAGGCATGACACTGATGTGACGTCGAAACAGCATAATCAGATCATCTGTTCCACATGAGCTGCTCCTCTAGAAGCGCTGGACTTTAAAACTTGAAAAGTGCACTTAAGCTTTTCTCCTCATTAAAATGTCTCATACACGCTTTGAGAGAACGTGTTGAATCTCCAGACATGTAAATGTGCGTCGTCTCGTTTGTTACCCTGCCGCCTTAACATTGTAAGTTCAGTCAACTCAAATAAGTTTAGTCAACTTGAAATGTTAAGTGACAGCTTAGATATCTGAGCTGATTCAACTTTACATATTTTAAGACAGCTGGGCAGCTTACTCAGCTTTTAAGTCAACTCAAACATCTAACTTTCAAGTTGACTGAACTTAAACTTTTAGTGGCCTGGTCTGAATCAGGAGAGAAATCTGCACAGATCAAGCACCGTTTACAAACCGAAACCAGCACTAAACAAATATGTGGCTGGATTTTGATGTGAGAGACAACAGGAAATGGACTTTTTCACTGGAGGAAACATTATTATGGATTATGGAAAACGTCTTAATGATGGATTTGTTTCATCTTTTGTCTTCTCAAGATGTGAACTGATGGACTGGAGTGGTGTGGATTATTGTGATGTTTTTATCAGCTGTTTGGACTCTCGTTCTGACGGCACCCATTCACATCCATTGGTGATACAGTGATGGAATGACACAGATCTACTGTCTGTCTGTTTTCCAGTTTGACTCTCTCACGGCTAATCAGCGCAGCAGCACATGTTGTTTTTGTCAAGTATTTCTGTCTGTTGTTCAGATGGAAGTTTAAGCATGAAGTGGAGTCACACAGGGACGCAGCAGCGAGAGGGACGCGGCTTGATTAGATTTGCATTCTGTGGCCGCGGGCGGCTCTCTGCCGTCCCCTCATCCGCTCTCGATCGGCGGCAGCGCCTCCTGCAGACAGAAACGCTTCAGCTCATGTGAGCTTCGTCCAGGTGTCAGCTTACAAAAACCACAGCAAAACTCCGAGATTCATTCGTCAGAAACATCGGTTAAGATGCTCTTGGCAAGTGTGGACACTCCGTCATGCATTTATTTCTTTATTTGAAAATATACATTTTCAAAGTGGTAATTAAAAGAAAAAGAAAAGAAAATTCTATCGCAGCCTTTCTAAAATCAATGTTTCTTTGTAATGGTTTGTAGAAACATGTTTCTTTCTCTCTGATGCATTCTTTTGTTTTTTTTTTCACCAGTACTAATGAAATTAAAATTATTCATTGTTCAGATTCCCAGTGTTTAGAGTCCAGAAGGAAGAGTTACTCTCCAAGACAAGGATTTATCCGAATGACCCGTGTTCATACGTAAAAACCAAAACCAAGTCCATAAAGGGCCTTCAAAGTGTGAAATTAAATGTTCCTTTCAGTGGACTAAAAAGTGTTTTTCCCCCAGTGACTTCATAAGAATGCATGAAAGAAAGAAACAAACCCTCTGTTTTCCGCTTCAATAAAATGATTAAATTATCCGTGGAATCGTTCCTTCAAAAGTACAACACCGTTTTGTATTTTGCCCGAGGCTAATATTTCCCAGCCGGAGGGAGAGAGCGCTTCTTTTCACTGGCTGAGCGTTTGGCAGCGATCCGCTTGGCCTCGCTTCCTCTCGTTTAGACAGTCGCTGGACGTCCGCGGGTTTCTGAGGTCAGAGGTCGCGCCCAATTAAGCGCCGATTTGCCCGTGCTGTTGATCTTCAGAGAACACGACGACCTCGCGGTGACACGTTCGTCCGTGACGAGGGTGGTGGAGGTTCGTCACAAGCGACCTCCGGAGCCCCGGGGTCACGGTACAGACAGCACCGGTGTGTTTGACGCTTTCATGTGATCTGTTTACTCCAACCTGTTTTCCAGGCACACAATCAGCTTTCTGTGGACACGTTTCTCTGGGCATCCAGCCCTTTTTCCACCGAGGACTCAATCTGCCGTGGGATTTTTGGAGAGATCGGACGAGGTCACCGCATTGATATTTGCTCTCGCTTTGAACGGGTCACCGCGCGCGTCTGCGGCGGAACGACGGGAACACGACCGAGAACTGAAGAAACACTCAGGCATCTGAATCAGAATGACAGGAAGAGGAAGTTCTAAACTGCTATTCAAAGGAAGATAATATGTGTCTTGACAAACATGTTTGGTTAAAAAAGTGCAAGTGAATTTCTTTGTATTCCATTGAACTTCCTTAGAGGATTTCGTCTAAAATAAACTAAAAAAAATCATTTCATTTTAGTTTTATTTTAGTACGTCAAGATAAACTAGATAAAAATTAGAAATGTTGCCTGGACTATTAGCTGAGCTAAAATAAGTAATTAAAAAAAATTCTTTATTTCAAAAAAAACAAAATGTTTTTTTCTAGTGTTTTAATAACCCTGCCGAGGATGAGGAAAAATGATCAGAGCTGACTGAATGTGTGTGAATGGCTGTTTTTTCTGCAGTCACTGTTGATCAGCGGCACCAGCGGATGAAGAGCGACGCTCAGATGAAGGACTCCAGCATCTCGTTTCTGAAGCTCGTACCTCAGATGACCAAACGTGACCCACTTACGGCTCTGAGAAGAGCGCGTGGGAGGAACGAGAGGATCATGGGTAACTAATCCATGACTTTCCTGCTTCCAGGTCAGAGCACATTAAAACGAGCGCATCTAAAGCAGATCAACGCTTCCCTTCATTTCCTCCACAGAAACGTCATGAAGTCAGAGAAACGGCTCATCTGTCAGCTTCTCGCTGTAAATCTGCTCTCTGGCTTTTACCGTCTGTTTGTCCCGCCGGAAACGGCTGCTTTTAGTGATAGTTCTTGTTAGTTTGTAGTTTTGTGTTATCACTTGATTTAATGCAGCTGCAGAAATAAAAAGTCAATGGTGCTGCACTTTAGATAATTGGAGTGTCACGCTTGAGGCGAGGAAGACGTGAGGATCTAAATGCAGCACAATTTTTTTCTTTTTTTTTCAAAAAATAATTTAAAAATCCAAACAGGACAAAAACAAGGCAGATGAAAACAAACAAGCAACAGTTCACATAAAGTAAAACAGCAAGCGACAAACAGAGACTGATAACAGGGAAATAAATACTTTTGTGTTTATACATTTTAGTTTTCTTTGTGCATAAAAAGTATTCTCGTAGCTTCATAACATTACAGATGAACCACTTTTTAATGATGTCCACTCCTAAATACTTTTCTGGGTCTTGAACATGTTAGTTGCGTTGCTCTCTATGCAAGGTCAAAAAGCTCTTGGATTTCATCAAAAATTGTGTTCTGAAGAAGTCCTACATCACTATGTGAATTGTCAACTTGTTTCGAAAATGACAGATCAAATAAGACCCGCTAGATAAGACCCTTCTTCCTCGGCTGGGATCATTTAGAGCCATTTGAAGCTGCATTTAAACTACATTTAGGAAGTTCAAAATCGGGGCACCGTATCAGTCCATTATATGGAGAAAAATCCTGAAATGTTTCCCTCAAAAACTATAATTTCTTTACGACTGAAGAGAGAAAGACATGAACATCTTGGATGACAAGGGGGTGAGTACATTATCTGTAAATGTTTGTTCTGGAAGTGAACTTCTCCTTTAATGACAGAATTTTAATTTTGGGTGAACTATGTATGGAGGCCCGTTTTCGCCACTGAATAAAAAATAAAAAAGGTAACTGCGACTTTTTATCACACAATTCTGACCGTTTTTGCCTTGCAATTATGACGCGCCTCCAGCGCGAGACATCAACCAATCGTTTAACATTATCGTAGCATTGGCCCCGCCCACTGGCGTTCAGTCGCTTAACGTCTGACACGTGCGAGTACCAAACAGCAGCGTCGCGTCAGACGCGAACAGAGCCATTATAATCACGGACTGATTTAGTGCAGATGCCTGTTCATTTCTGACTCGTTCCACACGCTTGATTCTGTCCACAACATAAACAAATGGAGCAGTAAAAGCTCGCTTTGACGCGCCCGGTTTAAACAGGTCAAGTCAAGTCACTTTTATTCATATAGCGCTTTTAACAATACAGACTGTGCCAAAACAGCTTTACAGTATTAAATAGGAGAATAGTGTGTCGATAATGCAAAAGGGACAACAGCAAACACTCAATTTTCTGTTAAAGGCAGTTCAACACTGAATTCATTGATGTCATCATCCAGCTCGGTTCAGTTTAAGTAGTAACTTATAGGATGTCACTGGAAATTAGTGATGGGTCGTTCTTGAACGATTCGTTCATTTTGAACGAATCTTTAATGTGACTCGGGACGAACGAGTCGTCTCGGCGAGTGATTCGTTCAGTCGCGCATGCGCAACATCCTATTAGGTCCTGTACTGGAATTAGTTCAACTGTTTTAGAGTCGTTCGTTCATCTTATGGGGCTGTCACGTGATGAACGAACGACTCAAACCCGAGGACTCGAGAGATGAACTAATCAATTCTCTTTCCGGCTCAGACTGCGTTGGTTAAGCTAATTAAGCTGTCAGGTGCTGAACGAACGACTCAAACCCGAAAACTTGTCAGATAAGAGGTGAGGTGAGCGAATCATAGACTAAAGACACAGGTAAACAATGAATTAATATTTTCTGTTTCTTATAGCATTATAGTTTTGTTTTGTTTGTAGTGTGATCAACGTTTGTGTAAGCAGCAGATGTGTTAGGGAAGTAAAACGTAACATTTTAATTATATTTTGCTAAAATGAACAAAATGAACGAAATGACTCGAAAAAAGATTCATTCATTTTGCTGAACGAGACTCAAAGGACCGAGTCGGTAAAATGATCCGAACTTCCGGTATCACTACTGGAAATGAAGTGTGGAACCAGAGGCGACGGCGGCAAGGAAACAAAACTCCATCTGTGACATAAATGGAGGACAAAACCTTGGGAGAAACCAGGCTCAGGGTGTTTGCGTCTCTGTTCAGACTCCAGAAGGATCGCAGCGTCAGCAACAGGCGGATCTTTATTAATAAAGGCGTCCGAGGATTAAATGTTTGTTCGGAGCTTTTGACTGCAGTGTAATGGACAATTCGCTGAGGAAGTTTCATCCAGAGATGAAGCAGCTCAACAGTACTGAAATCTGACAGCAGTCTGATCACAAACCGTAAGTAAATGATTTTATTTGTCAGTAAATGACAGTTTTATGTGTATAATGTTGTCCAAATACTTCCTCATCATGTGTAACAGTGAGTTGCGCTGATACTGTTTCCATAATTAATGACAAGCCTTAAAAGTGACCCATTTAATCTTATAATTCTTTTGCATTTGTGTCCCTGGACCAGAAAACCAGTTATAAGTGTTGAATAAATAAGCTTTCCATTGATGTATGGTTGACAATATTTGGCCGAGATACAACTCTTTGAAAATCTGGAATCTGAGGGTGCAAAAAAATCTAAACATTGAGAAAATCAACTTTAAAGTAGTTAGCAATGCATATTACTAATCAAAAATGTTGTTGATATATTTACGGTATGAAATTGACAAAATATGTTAATGGAACATGATCTTTACTTAATATCCTAATGATTTTTGGCATAAAAGAAAAATCAATCATTTTGACCCATACAATGTTTTGTTGGCTATGGCTACAAATAGACCCGTGATTATTATTATTTATTTTCAAGCCCCAGTTTGTCAGTACTGTAGTACAGTAATGCTGTTTGAACGGGTTCTGTCGGATGTAGTGATTTAATGTGTCTGTAAAGGCAACAGATGAAGGGCTGTAATGATGTTTCATTAAGTGCTCTGATGCCAGACAGGAAGTAATCCATCAGGCACGTGGAAGCTGAACAGATTTTTATAGAGGTCAGGCGTGTTTCTGAAACACATCAGGCATTAGAGCAGATCTGACAGAAAAAACTGCAGTAAATCACTTCAACTGATGTCCGAATGTTTTTTTATTTTACATATTAAAGGGATAGTTTGGTTTATTTACCAACATTCTTCAAAATATCTTCTTTTGTGTTTAACAACAGAAAGCCCTGCATATGCTGGTAGGTATGTTTTGATGCTGGTTTAAGCTGATCCTTGACCATCAACATGAGCATCTTAAACCAGCATCAAAACATACCTACCAGCATAGGCTGGTTTTTTTCACCAGGGAGAAACTCGTACAGGTTTAGAGCAGCATGAGGGAGAGTAAACGTTGACAGAAAGATCATTTTTGGATGAGCTGTCCCTGTAAAAAGCTCTTTTGCTGTGACCTGAACAACGACACAGAATGAAGCGCGACTCGCTGATTAAAGTGCCTCTCGTTGCTTCGGCTTTGGTGGACTGTAGGTTAGTCTGAGCTCTGAGATCAGGGTTCAAAGGGTTTATAGTTTCATTGTGAGCAGATGAGGTCCTCTAGTGGTCAAAACCGGTTTGGACCACTGATCTCATAAATGCATGTTCATGCTAGAATGATCTAAGATCATGCAAAAATACGTGTGAAACACACAGATCAACCCAAACACTGAACAATCACTGTACATGAGACACTAACCATTGAAATATAAATCCACATGATCTCTTTATTGTTCTCGTACAACACTGAACTTCAGTAAAGACTCACAATTAAAAGCTAAAGAGGAAAATGCACAGCGATATCAGAATTTTACAAACGGATAGAAAATGCTTATTTATTAGCTCCTCAGAAATGGAACATTCCATGAATGTGTAGTTGTTTGATTCTGTACATGTATTGTTGTTAATAGATTCTATATAAACTATATGATCGGTGTAGTAAATGCACAAACACAGTGAAAGCAAATGAAATGCTCGTATATTCTAAACCAACAGAGAAAGTGTGAAGGACACTTACCATGATGTTAAGCCAATAGAAATATAATGTGAAATAATTCTGCTCTTCTCATTCAGTCATTTGTTTCAACAGCGACACACAACAAACATATAAACTGTTGGTCTGGAGTGTGTGTGTGTGTGTGTGTGTTTGGAAAAGAAGCCGAGACAAAAACGTATTTTATACATCAACATTTATATACTCACATACTCAATGAATTATTATAGGTGAAAAGAAATTAATAAAATGCAGCGAATAAACGTACGGGAGTTCAAACAACGGTACAGAAATGACTGTAGGCATGCGACTGAATCTCTCTCTCTCACACACACAGTAGAGTTTTCAAGTTTTCAGGAAGTGCTTCTAGGTAGTTCGATAAAGTAACAGGAAACATCCAGATGGAAATGAACAATCGAAGTGTCGGTGTCACACCGCTGCGTTCGGATCTGGATTCATCCGAACGGACCGAAGAATCGCTCGTCGCGGCCGCTGAAAGCCACCGAGATCCTTCAGGAGAATCACAGTCCGAACGGCTCGAGTCTGCAGATCAGAAGAGATTCCCATCGGATCCCAGAGCTCCGTGTCGGACGAGTCGATCCGGGAACGTTCGTGACATTCGGCCTTCGCTCCGGACGCCGTTGATCCGACGGAGAAACGGTACCATTGTTTGAACCAGTAGAACAGCACGACGAGCGGCAGATTCTGCCAGAGACACGTGTTCAACTAAACTGTCAGATTCGTTATGGCACAGAAGTGAACTAACTCAGTTACTAACTCAGAATCATCCGATCCGAGCGACACACAGAGAAGAACGCGTGACACACGTGCTTTAGTCTGAAACATCACGTTAGCATAAGCGAGAAACATACAAATAAAACCATGGAAGCTAATCGACATGACCGTATTGGCACTGGCAACCGTCCCTGAAAATAAACACAAATCTGAAACGCAAAGAAAGCTTTCCGAGTTTCAGCTTCGGCCGTCGTCTCGTCCTCCCGGACCGACGGCGAGATACGGACGACAGGAAGAGAGAGTCAAGAAAACAGCGGAGATGCGGAGCCTCCCGTGCGCTAGTGGCCGTCGTGGTTGGTCAGCATGTCTTCGGCGCGCCGGTGCGTCTCCAAGGCTTTCGTGGTGTACGAGTCCTGAGGCAGATCAGATTTACGCCGGACGAGCGGACGCTCCTTCCTCTGCTCCCTCGACATCTACAAACACACATACAAATGAGTCACGCTGAGGGTCATCGCTCTCCCAGAATCCTCTAACGTGTCTGTTAGATTGTGGTTCTTAAACTCTTGGAGGCTCTATGTAGTTCGGTCCCAGAGATATTGGGATCCATGAGGGTCATTTCGTGTCAAATCAACCAAATTTCAAAAACGTTCCCGGTTCAAATTTCTGATTTTGCTAATATTTTTTCTGATGAAAGATACACAGGTAAAGTGATGAAAGCCAAAACATTAAATGTCATGAATGAATAGTTACTGCTTAATCCACTATTTTGTAGCAGGAGTCGAGGTGTAGGCAGGTAGAAAAAATGTCAGCATAGTTCATCTACAACCACAGTCAAACACACTCGAAGCAGCGGATCAAACTCTTCAGGATCACGTGAAAAATCACAGGCTGGGTTTGCTGAAGCAGGCTGGAGGTGAAATGTGCAGGACAGCGGGGTTGAAGATCTAGCTTCATTTCCCTCTCTAATTTAGCTCTGAATCTCATGTGATAATTGTTTTGACCACTTAAAATAGTGGATAAGTGCGTAAATATTCATCCGTGGCATTTCAAATTAAAATTTTTATAAAAATCTGAGGAAAGTGCTGAAATGTGGTTGACCATTTACTGAACGTAAGCAGACAGTGGACAGGTTAAACACATGAATCGATTCTCCAGCTTCTATTGGCCCATATGGAAAAGATTTCTAACTCCTAACTACAAACGCTGTCGTTCGGGTGGGGATTTAGAAGAGAAAGGATCTGAACACGTCACGCGGATCGTCCTTTTCCATATGGGCGTCTCTGCCACACCTGATGATGATGATGGTGATGATGAAGCTCTGTTCGATTCTCTGAATTACCTGAATGGCTCTGGCCTGCACTGTCTTTTTTAACATCTGAACATCTTCTATAAAGGGACCATCAGTCTCCATTTCTACAGGACTGTTTAGTCCAGACGGATCAACATACAAAACGTACTAGTGGAAAAGAAAGTAACAAAAACACAGACAGAAACATGAATGTTAAAGATAGTCATCAGAAGAAACAGAACGAAACAGACGGAGGTCAGGAGAAACGTGAATTCACTTTAGGACGTCGTTGAGAGCGGGTCACGTGACGGACGGGAAGTCGGGTTTCCCGCTCGTGCCGTGCCGAGGATCGACGGTTCGAGTGAAACTCACCTGCGGGTTTGACTTGGCCAGACTCTCGATCTTCATCCAGGCCTCTTCTCTCTCCTTCAGCTTCGCCTTCTCTCTGGAAACAGAAGCGTCAGTGTTTTCATCACTCGTGAACGCATCTCGCATAAAAACGGCAGCTGCGTTCGCGGCTCAACTCACTTGTTCTTCTCGGCTCTGAACTGTTGCGTGCAGTCGTCAAACAGCTTCTGGTTCATCTCCATGAAGAGCTTGAGTGCGTTGTAGATCAAACCGTGAATGGTCCTGCGGTCGTTTCACAAACGCACAGGAGTGAGATGAAGATTCATGAACAAACAGAACAAACCCTCACTGCATCTTCACGGTTCAATAAAACATGGTTTAGCACGTTTATACAGGCTCCAAACGGCGTTAGCGCGAGTCTTACTTGTTCCAGTGGCTCTTGGAGTTGCGGTAAAGCGCCGGGAACATGATGGGTAAGATCTTGGCTGCATTGTCGCTGATGAGACTCATGATGTACTCGTTATTCCAGTAATAAAGCGCTCTCTCCGCCACCTGTCAGAAACAAGCGTCACGGAAAATGTGTGTCGCACACACACATTACATCATAAATAAATGTCAAATTTAAATAAATCTTTTAAAAATTACAACCATTTAAAACACTTAAAATATGAAATACGCCTGTTCACCTGCATGTCATGTGACCATGTGAATAATATGGAATCCAGTGTTGAGAAAGTTACGTTTAAAAGCAATGCATTACAATATTGGGTTACTTAGTTATTTTTTTAAGAAGTAATGCATTCTGTTACTTTAGCGTTACTTTTTGTCACCTGCAGGGTTCCGACGGGGTTTGGAAAAGTATGGAAAAACAAAACATGGCATGGGCATGTTTCCAGACTTTTGCCTGTATTCAGTTTTTTATAATAGAAAATATAAGAATTTAATAAAAATAAATGTATTGCACAGGAAGTCAGATTTTGTGGCAGCTGTTTAGTGATTCTTTAGTGATTGTCAAATATGCACGTTTTAGCACCATATTACACAGCCTAAAGGACCTTTGCAAAAAAACAAAAAACTTTTATGTGCACATGAGAAACCATTAGTCAGCAGCCATATCACCCTGCAGCTCGAGACTGGTTGCCCACTGAAGCTAAGCAGGGCTGAGCCTGGTCAGTATCTGGATGGGAGACCTCCTGGGAAAACTAGGTTGCTGCTGGAAGAGGTGTTAATGAGGCCAGCAGGGAGTGCTCACCCTGCGCTCTGTGTGGGCCCTAATGCCCCAGTGTAGCGACGGGGACACTGTACTGTCAAAAGAGCACCGTCATTCGGATGAGACGTTAAACCGAGGTCCTGACTCTCTGTGCTCATTAAAAATCCCAGGATGTCCTTGGAAAAGAGTAGGGGTGTAACCCCGGCATCCTGGCCAAATTTGCCCATTGGCCTTTGAACATCATGAACTTTTATGTCATCTTTTATGGCAAATTTAATGTCATCAGCCCATTTCGTGTCATGGTTTCTGTGCCAGCACAAAGATTGTGTTAAATTTGACATTATGACTTGATATTAGCTGTAATATAATGAAAAAAAAGGCAAATTTTGAGCAAGTAGATCTCTTTTATTCATAGTGACGCACTAGAAATTGTAATGCATACGCATGCAAAAAATTCCTGTGCAGTTTCTTGAGGGCACAAAAAAGTTTCTTGTGTGCATTTTTATTTTAGGGACTCTGTATGTCGTCACTCTGAGAAAATAAAATTTACAAATGATTGTGCTATATACCAAATATAAGGTTCAAAATAATAAATGTACCATTTATGTTAAATTTATTTATGTTAAATATGGTCTGAAAATCAACTGACAGGTTTGGAAATTTGAGTCTGGAAAAGTATGGAATTTTAAAATGGAAAATGGGTAGAAACTTTGCACCTGGGCTGGGCTTGCTTATTTGCTTTTTAATAACAAAACCCCCAAAAGTTTTTTTTTTTTTTTTTTTGGCAACTGTAAAAGCCCTTTCACACCAAGAGTGACTCAGGCTGAAGAAAGTCTGTGTCTCACTCCTGATGGCTCTCAGCATGAGGACAGGAGACACGTCAGTCAACGCATGATGGGAAAACAAGTAACTTGACTTATTTAAAAAATTAACTCTGATATTTTATTGTCATTTTTAAAAGCAATGCATCACTTTACCAGTTACTAATGTTCTACCACCAACACTGATGTAATCATGCAATCAACAAAACAGTAACTGTAGTCTGATTATGAGCGTTTTAAAATGTAATATAAGTACTTGATTTATTTTTTGTTTAATCTGATTACGTGATCCAGATTTACATGTAAACATTTCAGTACTTTACATCACACGTATGTAATTCGTAAGTGAGAAAGAACGAATCTTGAACCTGCTGAAGCCCTGACCGACGAAAAACGTGCGTTTCTCTCGCTTCGCTCACCTGGAAGTGCGGACTGGACACACACTTGGCCAGCTGACGGAAGAGCGGCTCCATCACCTTCACGAATTCGGACGGCTCGATCACGTCCAGGATCTCCTCCAGCTCGTTGAGGAACATCACCTCCTTCGGACTGTGAGTCTTGGGCCAGTACTTGAGAAGAGCCATGACCACCTGCACAGCAGCAGCAAAGCCTCATGGGTCTTTAACACTGCACTATCAGATCAATCCCATGATGCATCGAGCGGTGTCTGATAATCTGAAATCTTACCGGTTCGGTGAGCGTGCTGTCCTTCTCCAGGAACTGAACCACACAATACGCCAGCTGGAGCGAGACCAGATGCGATTAGCGACACTAAACCGGCGTGAGTTAACAGCGACGTTAAATGAACGGTTAGCGTGTGACTGACCTGCGGGTGATAGACGCTCAGAGACTTCACCTTGTGCAGCGGCAATAAAACCTTCAGCAGAAAGATCTTGTGCTCTTCTTTCAGAGGTAAAGCGAAGCCGTTGATGATGCTGTCGGACAGAAGAAACAGCGCTATCAGAAATCAGGAGATTTCCCAGCATGCACAGGGACAGCTGATGCTTTACCTTCCCAGGATCTCCAGTAATTCAGCGATTCCGTTGTGATGCTCCGTCTCATAAATAAACCTGCAAACACACACAAAACACAAAATGACATTGACATACAAACATACTAACCTTCATCAAACTAAATGAACATGAGTCATGAAGGCACTGCTCACCTGTAAAATATGTTATTAATTTGCTTTCTAATGTAAGCCCGCAGCCCAAGAAACTTTCCATATATCCGGTGCAGGGTGGTTTTCAGGAAATCTCTCTCTCGTGGATCTTCACTGTCAAACAACTCCAGAAGCTGAAATTCGGTTCAGAAACAGCGTCTCACACCGCTGAACTAATGCTCAAAACGTCCACTTATATCGAGTGAAAATCAAAAATCTGCATACCTGCATCACAAACTTCTGATCGATGTATTTCTTCGCAACGTTCGGCTGAAAGTCGGGCGACTCTAAAAACCGCAGGAAAAAC
Source organism: Labeo catla (assembly GCA_012976165.1). NCBI lineage: Eukaryota > Metazoa > Chordata > Actinopteri > Cypriniformes > Cyprinidae > Labeo > Labeo catla. Next base: position 111,770 of record VONZ01000956.1, read on the forward strand.
TCGTACACCAGCTGCGAGAAACACAAAGATGCTGTGATGAGCAACAAGTCAAACAAGAGAACGTTCATTCTCCTGAAGATATTTATTCAGGGCCCGTATTCACAAAACATCTTAAGGCTAAAAGTAGCTCATAACTTGCCGATTTAGGACAAAACCTTAAAAATAATGGGCGTCAATCCTAAATTTAGGACTCCTAAAATTTTGCTCGAAGAGTACTTCATAAAGCATCTTAGTGTTAAAACTATCTCCTAAATCTGTGAAATGTTGAGAACTCATAAGTCTCTAAGACCAAATCACAAAATATCCTCCCTGCTGAAAAAACAATACAAACCGTCAGAGAAATTCTACTGGTTTCCACTACAAAAATACCAGACATTACAAACTTTTAACCATTAAAACCATTAAAAAATGGTTTCCTGTAGTGTGTTTTGGGACATGTTCCATTAGGATTTCATAGTTTTATCAAGCCAACAACAGAAGGCGACAAATTACCAGTTACCAGGAGACCAACGGGCACCGTTACAGTTACCACTAAAACCAGTACAATTCCCATTAGAACCAGTGAAACCATTACACATTCTGTGACGGTTTCTAGCGTTTCTTTCAGCAGTGCTAAAATGGCTGTTGTCGGCAATCTGCCTCAGAACGTAAACATTTTAGAAACGTGCTGCATTTATATGCACACGTATGTTTTCCCACACATCTTTTTTTGGTTTTGGAGGTCATCTCTACTCCAAATTTTCCTTTGATTATGTCCTCGTTTTCTGACAGTTAACTGAACATATACTTGTTTAATTAGCGACAATTTGCCTGCATTTTAAAATCTTTATTTGAGTGTGGCAACATTTTTATTTCAAAACTATTTTATTTTGGTCAAAAGATTGGAGCAATTACGATTTTTTAAAATTAATTTCAGATTATTTTCAATAGGTGCAAACGGTGTATTCACACTGAAAATTCCAAAAGTAAAAAGTGCACTTTAAATACCCGGATGATGCAGTTAAATAACCGAAAAAACAAAGTGTGGCATGTTGGGCACTTCATTGCACTCGACTGTCGCAGCTTTAATTACGTAGCAAAGGGGGACGGGCTATCAGACTCCATTTACGAATAATGACAAAAGATAATTTATACACTACGTGGTTGAGTGCACAGTGCATAAGTACATAGTGTATAAGTGTGCAGTGCATCATTTGGGACGCAGTTATTGTTAAAAACAGTTGTGCTGCCCAATACATTTGTGGAAACTGTAATAGATTTTATTTTTCAGTTAATAAATTACAGTTGAACAGATATTCACATAGAAAACAGCTGTTTGAAATTGTAATAATATTTGAGTGTTTTTACTGTATTTTTGATCAATAACTGCAGCCTCTGTGAGCATAACTGAGAAAAACATTTAAAAATCACAGTTATTCCTAACTCTTGACCGTCAGTGTAACGTCTCATCACTCTGATTATGTGTGTGATCAGATACGGTGTGAATGATGATGAAACAGGAAGTGTGCGGCGGCACCTGAAGATGTGGCCACGCTGCTTCAAGAGTGGGTTCATCCTCCTCCGGGTCGAATTCTGCTCCCGTCGGGTTGGATGAAGGCGGCAGAGTCCTGAACATGTTCACGGCAAACTGCAACACAAACGCGAGCCGTCACTGAACGAGCGGCACCGTCAGCACGTTTATGTCACACTAATGAGAGCAACACTTCATCAGCACACGTCTCACTCGAGGAGTCGATCTCACACTGACTAAAGGGTCACCAGAGACGATCACTGATCGCATGGAAACACAACACAAATACAACGTTATAGATGCACCATGACATTTTGAGCTTTCAGCAGACATGAATTAAACACTGAATTACAAGTTTTTCCATCAGATGCTTGGATGGGTCTGGTGTTTTTGTGATTTTTGTGGGTTTACATCAACGAGATGACAAAGTTTTTATGTACTCACTGAATAATTCATTTCCAACGAGTCATTCGGTGAAAAATCCTCTGTAGTGGATCTTCACATCCATCTCACCTCATCTGCACTATGTTTTAATTGTTGGTTTGTCCACATGGACGCAATGATGAAAATCAGCCAGAAAATTTGTAAAGGAGAATCGTTTAGAGCCTTTGAAGCTGCATTTAAACTGCATTTTGGGAGTTCAAATTTAAGGCACCACAGAAGTCCATTATATGGAGAGAAATGCTGAAATGTTTTCCTCAAAAAACATAATTTCTTTACAACTGAAAAAAGACATGAACATCTTGGATGACAAGGGGGTGAGTACATTATTTGTGAATCTTTGTTCTGGAAGTGAACTAATCTTTTAATAGACTGTAAATCAATCATTGGCCTCTGGTGCGTTATGGCTTTCATTGACGAATTCAGCCGTCTAGAGCGAACAATCGACGGCCACATTAGTAAAACAATAACTCTATTAGCATTGGCAGCAGTGGCGCAGCTTTGATGTGAGCGACGGACATGAAAGCTGACGATCGTTCGGTCACACGTGTGGCGTTTCTGATCAAAACAGGATGTCTCTCTTTCAGAGCGCTTAAAAAATATTGCGTTTCAAGTGAAACTGCAGCGCGATAACGCCGCTTTAATGCTGTAAATAGAAAAGCATGTGAAGTCAGTGTCGATAAAGCACAAGAGCGCCCGCGGTCGACTCCAAATGGGAAACAGAGGCTTCATTGTCTGGAGCTCAGAGATCAAACGAGCGCCTCATATGAGAGCGAGGGCCGCCGCGGGCCCCTCGGACCCGGCCTGACTCACCATGTGCACCACCTCCGGGTAAATGGGCTCCGTGATGACATTGCGATTGTGGGTGATGTACTCCACCATCTCGCTCAGCGCCGCCCGCTTCACTTCCTTCCATTTCAGGTCGCTGAGCGGATCGGACAGGAAGTCGAACAGAACGCAGCACTGACGCAGCTTTTGGATGAAGAGCTTCTCCTGCTCAGCCGGAGCCACATCTGAAAGCACAGGAAGACCGGAGAGCGTCATCAGACAGGATGTGAATGGCCATTTAGACACAGAGATTGGTTAACCAGAGTCTTCATTAGCTCTCATAATCTAACATTAAAAATGGTTTGAGATCAGAATCTACACTAACATTCATAAGACCCCTGATCTGATCTGGACCGACGTTATAAGACACGACCGATCACTTCACACGTACAATATCCTGTTTAAACGCAGACAGTGACTCTCTTATGAGCTCTTCTGTTATTCATCATTACTTCTACTCAAAACAAAGCATCCAGAGAAGTTGACGTCTGTTATTATGATGATTTCAGTAAAGTCACATGCTCGAGAGCTCTGCGGACGTCTCCAGGATGAGGTTGAGATGAGTTCATCTGCTGCTCCTCAGACATGAGACTCTTATCTGATCCAAACGCCCAAAATAACATGCAAACGACACGCCGGCATCTGACGCTCATGCGCACGGGTGCATCATTACTGAGTTTATGACACGCTCAGGATTCGTCCAGGTACTGTAAAATTCAATTCCAGGACTTTCAAGCACTACTTTTATGATTTTCAAGGACTTCAGAGATCTCCCTTATCAAACAATGTCTTTCAAATTCTAAAAAAGATAAATATATAAAAATACACTAATATAACAAAATAGCAAAAATAAGTGAAGCACATGGAAAGTATGCAATGATGTCAACTTAAGAACAGAATAAAGCACATAACATTTAAAATGAACTGTTATTCTGCAGCAACAGGGTCATGTCACAGCTTCTCCACCAAATTCTACACCCCTGAAAATCGTAACAAGCGATGTCCGACTTTGGAAACTATATTTCTCACCTTAAATATGAAGAGGTCAAACAACAGATTCACGAGTTCATCCACATTTCACAAAAAGCTTATGGACGTAATTATAATATCAGTCAGACACTGAAGTGAGTTGCTGTTTTTGTCTCTTCTGAGGAAGATTCATTCACTTGTTTGCCAATGAAACGCACAGACACATTTGGATCAGATTTATTCATATTCATCTGATCTCATTTTGTTAGTGACTTTTCTTTCTGTTTTAAAGATGTTTTTCTTTGGATTGTTTGATTACTAAAAATATGGGGAAAACATAATTTCATTAATTTGTGTTTCACATACATAAACAAAAAGCTGCTTCTTAATTTCTCTTTTCTTTATTCAGAGTTGATCTAACTATATGGAAACTATACAAATAGCGAACCGATACTGATTCGCGCTCCGCGCTCCAAAGCTCTGATCTGAATCAAAAGACTTGCGAATCCACACCAAATTTCCGATCTGAAGCGAAATATTCACAATACGTGATTTGAAGTCCTGATCTAAATTAAACCTCTTGCAATCCGAATACCCGATATTAATCAAATGATTCACGATACGTGATTTTCAATCTAAATCAACTGATTTGTGAGCCCGCTCCAATGTCCTGATCTAAATCAAATTATTCACAGCGTAAATGACTCACTCAATTGATTCGGTTCATCTGTTCCTCTTTTCTTGTCTTCATTCATGTTTACACGACACTGTCAGTACTACTACTGGCTTATCTCGCTAGTTTAGTGACATTAACTGAAATAAGCGAAACAAGTATGATGTTTAGAAATGAAATATCCATATTTCCAACACAAATCTCCTCCATATTGAGGTGTGGTAACCGGTTTACTGCTAACTAGTGAAACACTCCATTAATATGACGAGCTGCAGCTCAAAATACATGTTAGATGGAAACATTGTGCATTATGATGGAGTTTGTAGCTTAATTCACTAGATTTGAAATAGTTTGAGCTGCAGTTCAATAGGAATCAGTTGAAAACATCCAGAGTCATCTCACACCATTCAACACAATCTCACATTTATCATTGGTGTACACTGTAATAAATACTTGAGAAATTAATTTTGCCTCAAAAGATATGTGCTTATTGAGAAAAATGAAATGCTTATTTCACAGATACATTGCCTTTCAACAATTCAAGCACTTTTCAAGTACCTCTTCAGGTATATTGATATTTTCCAGGGTTTTCCAAAAAAGTAAAATTCAAAAGGCAAAATTATTATTATTATTATTATTATACTCTCTCACACACACACACAGTGTTGGGGAAAGTTACTTTTAAAAGTAATGCATTGCAATGTTGCGTTACTCCCTAAAAAAGTAATTTAGTTAATTTTTATGGGAAGTTATGTTTTACATTACTTTTGCGATACTTTTAAAATCTGGACAGGGTTTGCTTGTATGTTTTTAATATAAAAAATTCTATTTTTAGCAAATGTAAAAGCGCTTTCACACCAAAGTGAAATAAATAAGCCTCAGGTAGAATGGAGAATGGAGCAGAAGAAATTTCAACACTCTTCAGCAATAAAAACAAATGTTAGTTTGTCTAAAGTCATTTTTCTTCTTAGTACTGCAGCAACGACACTGGTTAATAAAACGGTATTAAATACATAAAGGATATTTGTGCTATTTAACATTTAATTATTGCAGGTTTGCGTCATATTCTGAGTTTGCATTTGTGTTTTAATTTATTTTAAACACTGAATCTGTTTTTGTTTTTGCAAGCGACATGAGTAAATGCATGTTCAGATTTAGTCAAGAACTACAGTATCATCATGTTCACACAGCGCAAACAACACCTCTGTACCTCCGATTTCTCTCAACATGGGGACAGGAGAGCTGTTAACTGGGAAAATAAAGTAAGTGCCATTACTTATTTGAAAAAGTAACTCGGATATTTTCTCGTACGTTAAAAAGTAATGCGTCACTTTATTAGTTACTTGAAAAAAGTAATCTGATTATATAACTCACGTTACTTGTAATGCTTTCCCCCAACACTGCACACACACACACACACACACACACAGGAGTCGCATGAGCCCCACTGAAAATTACTGATAAATCCTCACGTGTCAATTTTTTCAGCAAAAGTTGTGTGTGCTTCTATCTGGTTTATAATTCTGTACATCAGCTAACATTTATAAGCACAACCAAACCATTTAACATGAGAGCAAACATTCCTGATCATCATTTCACATCATCAGATCGATCCGTAATCAGCTGACAGAGCCGTATCTGTCTCTGCTGCTCACACACACACACACACACACACATCTGAGCAGGGTTTTCTCTCTCTGACACTTGTATTTCCATTACCTGCCAGTCAGAATGAGAGAAATGCTCTTAAACAGCATAACACAAACACACACACAACACCCTTCCTTCAGCTGTGACCTCACTTCCTGTGACATCACTGCTGGAGTGGGGGGGGATGGGCAGGAGACACTAACTAAAGCTCTCCGTCTCACGCAGCGCTTCAATGACACACGACGACCCCCGTAAATGAGCCGAGCGACCCTCGCGGCCAAACGGCGAGCGCTGTGCTGGCGAGCAACGAGAGGTACGGCGGCGTGAACGAGCGTCCGGATCACTCACCTCTGAAGTGCATTAGAGCCACAGGCGGGAAGGGCCCGTTGGAATTAGGAGCGTCTACGACCATCCTGCCTCAGATGAGCTGCATGTCAGCACACGGCGCAGCTAAAACACAGAAGCCCCTACAGTGGCAGAGCAGCCTCCATTTTAACACAAAAGCTGAGCAGAAAATGAAGCTGTGTGCTGGAGGAACCGACTGCTGGCTGATGTCAGCGGGAGCAGCGAGACGATTGGTCCACTGCACACAAGAGCCGTGACATCAGCAGACTGCCCGTGCAGGCGGAAGCCTATTGGTCAGGATGAGGAGGAGGAGGGACTTAGGGGCCCCTCCAGCAGGCTTATAAAGACGTCACGCCTCATTACTCTGTGTGTGTGTGTGTGTGTGTGTGTGTGCGTGTGCGTGTGTGCGTGTGCGCGCACCTGGTATTCATCACGTTATGGGGACCAAATGTCCCCACAAGGATAGTAATACCAGTAAATTTTGACCTTGTGGGGACATTTGTGAGGTCCCCATGAGGAAACAGGCTTATAAATCATGCAGAATGAGTTTTTTTGAGAAAGTAAAAGTGTGCACAGTCTCCTGTGAGGGCTAGGTTTAGGTGTAGGGTAGGTGTAGGGCGATAGAAAATAGGGTTTGTACAGTATAAAAACCATTACACCTATGGAATGTCCCCATAAAACATGTAAACCCAACGGTGTGTGTGTGTGTGTGTGTGTGTGTGTGTGTGAGATTCACGCAGCAGCGCGGCACACAAACCACTGCTGAAGCCTGAGAAAACAGAGAGACACTGAACAACAGCACTGACAGACTGATTCACTCCTACACTCAACACAGCACACCCTCACATCTGTGACCATGGACCACAAAACCAGTCATAATGGTCAATTTTTTTTAAATTTGAGATTTATACATCGTCAGAAAGCTAGGATAGGACAATATTTGACCAAGATGCAACTATTTGAAAATCTGGAATCTGAGGGTGCAAAAAAAGAAAATTTCCAAATAAAGTTCTTAGCAATGCATATTACTAATCAAAAATTAAGTTTTGATATATTTACGGTAGAAAATTTACAAAATATCTTCATGGAACATGATCTTTACTTCATATCCTAATGATTTTTGGCATAAAAGGAAAATAGATCATTTTGACCCATACAATGTATTGTTGGCTATTGCTACAAATAAACCAGTGATACTTAAGATACTTAAGGTTTTGTGCTCCTCCAGGGTCACATTTATGCTGTGAAATATACCTGTGCAACTAATACCAAAACGACAAACACTCCGCAGCACGCTGAGCTCTTCTAAATGGCTAAAAGGACAGATGTGAAGCATTTCTCATCCACCGGCTCATTTTCAACACAAAATATCATAAAAACTACAAGTTTCAGTATGTTTTGCAGTATTACAGAAACAGGTAAATGAACAGGAAAATATGAGTGTTAATGTTGCAAAGTTCATCAGATATTCAAAAATTCAAATTCTGCTTCAAAGATTCAAAGTAGCTCTATACAAGACAATAGAGTCATTATTAAACAGGCAGGATTGTGTCTGTTTATAACAGAATCTCCAGTGACATCTGCTGTATGAATGCACTGAACGAGACTCCAAACACTTTCACGTTTCTGCTTCCGCCGGCTTTGAGCGATATATAACATTTATAGTGGCAAACAGACACAATCTAATGAAACAGAACTAGCACTAAATTCAAAGTGTAAAGATTAATGAATGCAATTCAGTGGGGCATTTGATCACTCACAGTATTTCATCTGGTTTCGGATTCTGTAAGTACAATCCAAACACAATGTGATTTTCTCCCAGTCGTCTTTAAAATAGGATGGATTTTGAAACGCTGCACAAATAAACTTGGCCTGCCTTGTCTCTGTGTGGAAAGGCATCAGGTCACCTTCATGTTTCTGCTAGAGATTCAGACTCTCATAAAATAGCACATGATATGAAATTTAGAGCTTTTATTTTCATTTTTTGGCTTAGCTGGGGTCTGAAAGACACTTAACGTTCAGCAGTTTCTCGATAAGATCACTGTGACTAACAGCATCAGATGAGAACAAAGCTTAAACTGATTTACACTGTGTGATGCCCTATAGAGCTGCTTCACAGCTGAATCTGAATGGACTCCTTAGAGAAGTTTTCATCTTTGATTCTGTTACTTTCCTGTTTATTATTGTAAGTCTGCTTTGACAGTCTGACTCGTCTCGAGAGCGTGTTTCTACTGCTTAGATGGCATGGCTTTGACAGAAGCGTGACACACAAACTCAGCGGGTGTCTTGTAGATGAACTGGAAGGTAGCGTGTCATTGAGATGCAGGGTCAACAATCATGAGCATCCGCTGAGATCTAAATTATGCATCACGCTGCATCCTGCTCATTAAGAGAAAGACCAGAATCCACGTGGAGCATCAATTCTTAATATAAGGCCTACATGAGGACAAATCTGATGTATGAATGAGCCGTTTGCTTCATCTACCGCAGGTGTGTTCGCAACGCTTCTCTCTTTGGAGGGTTTGTTGATGTCAGACACTGAATCGAGCTCCATAACAAACACTCAAGAGTTTGTTAAGAAGCCGTGACTCTCTCACCGAAATCCCGTCAGTACCTGTCAGCGCGTCCAGCGGCAGCAGCTCTCTGTTGAGGCTGATGGGGAAACACGAGGCGCTCAGTCTGCGGTGTTTCTTCAGGGCGCTCTGGCCGGACGGCTGCTTGGAGCGCAGCAGCTGTGTGCTGGGAGGTTTCCTGGAGCCGCCGCTCTTATTCTGAAACCAGAGTCACACGCAGAAGGTTCCCGTTACAACCCTGATTTCCTGCTGGAGGATGCTGGGATCATTTATCCACAGATCTGTGTTATATTCCCAGCAGAATGAGATCAGATGCTTTTCACTGAATCGTGCTCCATTCAGAACAACGCTGTACAATGCTCCTCTTAGTATTTTGACAGTGTGATTCTATGGCAGAAATGTTAGCATGACAGTATGCAGATCATAATTCAGCATCCGTCTTTTGTTCTGTCAGCTCTGTTAAATGTTATTGTATACAATGTCAATATTTTACTAGCATGATGCTAGACTAGCATATGTGTACTGATGGTCACAATTCTTGTTAAATTTAGAGATAACAATCAAATGGAAGAAAACGAATGTTTATAAAATATGGATGAATACTGGATAAATGGAACAACTGGAAAAACCTGGAAACTTTAGTCAGCGTGTGTATTTCTACAAATCTAACATGAGACAAAATCAAATCATCTTAAAGTTTATTGATTCTCATCCTAATCATCAATATTTACCTCAGTTTCAGAGTCCTGATCAACTTCATGCTGTTTGCTTCCCCTTCTGCTGGATCTGACAGACTGAACACAGAAAAAGAGCATTTAGATTCATATGACAGAACAAGACAAGACAGATAGAAATTGAATTGAGTTCATTTAGCTAAAAGATTATCTAGAACTCTAAAAGTTTATCTATCAAAGAACTTCTCAAGTGTTACCTTGTCTTTCTTTGACTTGTGCGGCATCCTGCGTGACAGGATCTGGGCGCGCGTTCCGTATTAATATTAACACATGCGCGCGCGCGGGCGCGGGCGCTGATTGGCAGGTGCTAGTCACGTGATAGCAGTCGCTCATGTACAGTTCACATATAGATTTAAACTGAATGTACGTTTACCTGAGAAAGGAAATTGTATGCAGTTCCAAGGATCATAGTGATTTAGAGGTGTTGAGTTTTGATACTTCAAATACTGTATTTAAAATAAATTGGCTTATTCAATATTTAAAAAATAAAGAGAGTATTCGAAACTCCTTTCCCAAATATCTGTTCAAATAATTGGGTGACTTCGATTTTTTGTTAAAGTGTAAAGTAGTTAAACTTGCAAAATTTCATAAACAAGCTCTTATGGCATAGATTTTGGCCTAGAAACTGGTTTGAAAACAATATTATAGTAGTTTGCAGGCTCCTAAACAAGGATGGAGTTTTATTAACATATCAGGAATTTATGAATACATTTAAAATACCAGTTAAACCTAAGGAATTTGCATTTGTAATGGATGGAATCCATCAAAAAGTTTTGATCCTTCTCAGAAGTGCATCACAGGAAAAAGATTTGAAATTTGAAGAGATCAAGAGTAAAGTATGTATTGGTAATACAAATGTTACACAAAATAGACTCTCAAATAACTATATTAGGAATATACTTAATAACATTGCTTACTCTCCAGCTCGCTTTTTCTATGCTTCTGTATTTGGAGATGTGGATTGGCGTAAAGTTTGGTGAACAGTAGATAAATTCTATATTAATAACGAAGTAAAAGAGGTTTCTTTTGAAATAATGCATAGAATATATCCAGTAAAACACATGCTGGAACGCTTTAAATTAGACATGGATTACTCTTGTGATTTTTTTTTTAAAGGTGAAAAGTTCTGTTTTGGATTGATGTGGAGCTTTATATTAAGAAAAAATTGGACATTTCTCTGCAGTTGAGTATACTTCAATGATCATGGATTAGAAAAAAGATCATGCATATTTCATACAACTGTTAATTTTAATGGGGAAGTTTCATATTCACAAAACGAAATGGTCAGGCTCCAAAGCAGTCTTTTGTCACTTTATAAATGATTTGAAGCTGTATTGTAAGGTCCTGTGTAACTGCACAGGTAAAAAGGCTAGAACTCATAATATTGTAGGCAGGTATGCTGTTGTTTAGATGTATAGAGTGACGCCCAACTGTGTTTTTCCCCCTTTCCTTTTATATTTTGTTACTGTCCTCTGGCAATTTCAATATATTGATGTTGTTCATTTTGTTCTATTTCTCCTTTGCATCACAATGTTTCTCATTGTATTGTTCTGATGCGTGGCATAATAAAAAAAAAAAAAAAACAGCTAATGTGAGTTATTGTTCAGGTTTAGTGAAGGTACAAGTCAGTAAGAACTATGGTTTAGAATAATGTTCAATAAAATGTTTCTGTCTTTGTGTTGCCTCTCAAAAACAATGATTTTCAGTCAGTCTGCCACTTCAAAAGGATAATTATGTCAGTAAAAGCACGTGTTAACCCATCAGTTCATATAAGATTGATATTATTATTGAGACATATAAAACATTATTTTCATATTTAATGTTTATTCATTTTATTTTGTTTTGCATGTCATGTAATTGGGTGTGATAAACGCATCGTTGCAGCAGAGACGCGCTGACGCGAGCGCGTGTGACGCTTGTCTGGGATTTGTAGTTCTCGTGTCGCGTTCGCTCATTCGCTCCGCTGGTGGAAAAACTACATATCACAGACTTCCGCGAAACAATAAAGTTTGCCGACGCGCGGGGCGCTGGTCATTCCGGTGATGTGTCAGAGTCCGTGATACAGCGCGATCTCTCTCACAGCTCAATCATCGGCTTTTTGCGTTTAATTTCGTCGGGAAATGTCTGACAGTGGCGGGGGAGAGGACGGCGGCGGCGGGATGGAGGTTTCTGCCGCCGTGCAGACGGTGGCGGACCCGTCGGTTCTGCAGAAACACATCCGCAAGCTCGTGCCGCTGCTGCTGGAAGATGGCGGCGACGCGCCCGCTTCTCTCGAGAGCGCGCTGGAGGAGAAGAGCGCGCTCGAGCAGATGAAAAAGTTCCTCTCAGATCCTCAGATCCACTCGATTCTGGTGGAACGGAGCGCGCTGAAAGGTTAAAAGTCGCACGACACGATCATCCATTAAACGCACAGGGGTTTAGGGGTTAAAGTCGTTCACATGTATGATTAAGCTCGGGATTACATACATGTCAGTGTGTGGGTGCGGTTGTGCTGTGATTGTCATCGATGTGATTATGGTTTATTGTGTATCATTGTAGCCGGGTTTGTGTAGCCCCGCCCTGTTTGAGTCGCAGCTGTCAAATGTCAACATTACAGTTCGCCATTATGTTAATTTCTGAAACGGTGTTGTGAAGAGACCGTCAGGCTGCTTAACTCTGTGGTAAATGTCAATAATAAATGATCGAAGCGCGCTCAGGGCGTGTTTGCTGCACTGCAGATCAGTGACATCACGATCGACGCCATCGGCCTGCAGGTACAAACCCTGAGCATTAGAAACAATTACAGTGATTTATCCTAACAGTCATGACAACGAAGCGCTCTGAATGAGACATAACGATGCTCTGTGCTCTTTTCAACGTGAATGTGTTCTTGTTTTAACTGTTGTGTTTGTGTTCTGACTCCAGGCAATACCACACAAACACCAGCTACTGACTATATTTATTTGGCTGCTGTCACTGTCACATGCTTAGTTTATTTTCTTCTGTTGGGTTCATCTCAGATGATGTGTTGAATGTTCAGATAAAGACGAGCTGATGGATCACAAACGGCGGTTGTTTGTTTGTAACGGGACGCTTGTTGTTGATCCGCAGAGGATGTTGGTGATGAAGGTGAGGAGGAGCGCGAGTGCATTTCCTACAGTGTCAGCATCGACATCCATTACGGGCTCAAATCAAACAGGTAACGACCTGAGCTCATTAAAGGATTAGTTCACTACCAGAACAATAATGTACAGGTAATGTACTCACCCCCTTGTCAACCAAGGTGTTTATGTCTTTTTTTTTTCTTCAGTCGATAACGAATTATGTTTCTTGAGGGAAAACATTTCAGGAATGTTCTCCATATAGTGGACTTCTATGATGCCCCCAAGTTTACACTTCCAAAATACAGTTTCAATGCAACTTCAAAGGCTCTAAACGATCCCAGCCGAGGAAGAAGGGTCTTATCTAGCGAAACGATCAGTCATTTTCAAAACAAATTGAAAATGTATGTACTTTTTAACCTCAAACGCTCGTCTTGTCTAGCTCTGTGTGAACTCAGTATGGTCAATACAGTAAGGGTACGTCTAAAAACTCCAGTCTCGTTTTGTTCCCCAACTTCAAAATTGTCTTACATCTCTGCAGAAGAACCGACCCAGTGTTCACAAAGTGAACATGCAACGAAAATCAAACACACTTTACAAAAAAAGGTAAAACGGCGATATAGAACGATTTTGACGTTGAAGAAGAAAACGAGACGGGAGATTTTCGACATTCCCTAACTTTATTGACCCGGAATACACAGACTACGCATGCGCGTCACAGAGAAGAGACAAGATGAGCATTTGAGGTTAAAAAGTATATAAATTAATTTGTTTTGAAAATGACGATCGTTTCGTTAAATAAGACCCTTCTTCCTCGGCTGGGATCGTTTAGAGCCATTTGAAGCTGCATTTTAGAAGTTCAAACTTGCGGGCACCATTGAAATCCACTATATGGAGAGGAATTCTGCAATGTTTTCCTCAAGAAACAATTTCTTTACAACTGAAGAAAGACATGAACATCTTGAATGACAAAGGGGTAAGTAAATTATCTGTAAATTTTTGTTCTGGAAGTGGACTAATCCTTGGCTCTGGTGTATGTTTGGGTTTTGTGGTGTTCTGATTAGAAATGCATGATTTTTTTTTTTTTTCAGCCTGGCCCTGATCAAGCGGACGGGAGTGATCGACGCAGACAAACCCATCTCGACTCAGGTGCGAGTTCTGACTCTGAGTGAAGATTCTCCGTACGAGACGCTGCATTCATTCATCAGCAATGCCGTGGCTCCGTACTTCAAGTCCTACATCCGAGAGTCTGGCAAAGCCGACAGGTAACGTCAGCTCTGAGCTTCGGAGAGAGTATTGCGTCTCATTATCACACAAAATCAACACGTCGTTGTTTCCGCTCAGGGATGGAGATAAAATGGCCCCTTCGGTGGAGAAGAAGATCGCAGAGCTGGAGATGGGTTTACTGCACCTGCAGCAGAACATCGAGATCCCTGAGATCAGCCTGCTCATCCACCCCATCATCACCAACGTGGCCAAGCAGTGCTACGAGCGCGGAGAGAAGCCCAAAGTCACGGACTTCGGTGATAAAGTGGAGGATCCGAGCTTCCTGAACCAGCTGCAGTCTGGGGTCAACCGCTGGATCCGGGAAATACAGAAGGTTTGAGACTCGCTGCTCTTCAGATGACGTTACGTCAATTATAACAATTAAAAATAGCAGTGATGATCAGTGAATACCTCACCATATGATCTAGATTCAGCAAATGTGTGAGGACATTCTGAGGGTGCAAAAAAATCTAAATATTGAGAGAATCTGAAATTTCAAGTTGTTCAATGGAAGTTCTTAGCAATGCATATTACTAATCAAAAAGTTTTAATATATACACAGTAGGAAATTTACAAAATATCTTCATGGAACATGATCTTAATATCCTTATGATTTTTGGCATAAAAGAAAAATCCATCATTTTGACCCATACAATGTTTTGGCTATTGCTGCAAATATACCTACAAATATACCTTTATGAAATTAATTTAATTTTTTTCCAAATTCTGTTTTAATTTTTCTGGATTCTGTTTTTGTTCCCATTTTAATTTTTCTGGACTCCTTTTTAATGGTTAGATTAAATTTTATTAATCAAAAAGCATGTCTAATTGGTTAAAATTATGAAACTTTTGAACAAAAATCATGTTTTGAAATGTTATGTTCTATTGTTATCAAATTCTGTGTTCTAGCACGTCTAATTATTTAAATGCATAAAAACAAGTTTCAGTTATTCCTACAATAGCCTTGTGAAATGTTTATTTTTCTCAGGAATTCTGTATTTGCATTTTTCCGGTTATAAAATAAATTTCATTTATCTTCTAATTAAGATATTAATAATTAAATAAGGTTTTAATAATTTAAGTAGTAGTATTACATACATTCTGCTGAACAATTGTAATGTATTCCTGCCTAACATATTCCTTCCGTCCACGTTTTCCGTGTCATGGAAGTCATATGGCCCTATATACCCGTGCTACTTAAGACTGGTTTTGTGGTCCAGGGTCACATATGTTTTTTTTATTTCTATTTTCATTTTGATTTTGTTTAAAGGTTCAGTAAATTGTTCCATTCATAGCCCTGATGATTAGCTTATCACGACAGACACAGGATTTCAGGTTTGCGCTTTCGTTTCTTTCAGGTGACTAAACTGGACCGAGACCCGGCGTCTGGAACGGCCCTGCAGGAGATCAGCTTCTGGCTGAACCTGGAGCGTGCCCTCAACCGCATTCAGGAGAAGAGGGAGAGTCCGGAGGTGCTGCTCACGCTGGACATCCTCAAACACGGCAAACGCTTCCACGCCACGGTCAGCTTCGACACCGACACAGGTGACGCGTCCGCTCGTGAATCGTCTCATGCAGTTATTCCTAATGGTCCGCGTTTCTGATGTTTGTGAACGGTTTTGTGTTTTTCTCAGGCTTGAAGCAGGCCGTGGAGACGGTGAATGACTACAACCCTCTGATGAAGGACTTTCCCCTCAACGACCTGCTGTCGGCCACCGAACTCGACAAGATCCGCCAAGCGCTTGTGGCCATTTTCACTCACCTTCGCAAGATCCGAAACACCAAATACCCCATTCAGCGCGCGCTGCGTCTGGTGGAGGCCATTTCCAGAGACCTGAGCTCTCAGCTGCTCAAAGTCCTGGGCACTCGCAAGCTCATGCACGTGGCGTACGAGGAGTTCGAGAAGGTATCGCTGATCTTACGGCGCTCGCTCATCCCGCGGCGACGCACGTGTGGGTCACGACTCACGCTCTCCTTCCTCCACAGGTAATGGTGGCGTGTTTCGAAGTCTTCCAGACGTGGGAGGATGAGTACGAGAAGCTGCAGGTGCTCCTGAGGGACATCGTGAAGAGGAAGAGGGAGGAGAACCTGAAGATGGTGTGGCGTCTCAGTCCGGCCCATCGTAAGCTCCAGGCCCGCTTGGACCACATGCGGCGCTTCAGACGACAACACGAGCAGCTGAGAGCCGTCATCGTTCGCGTACTGAGACCTCAGGTATGAATCTTAAGTGAGAGTTTGATCTGTCGGATCAAAAATTAGCCTTCCCATTACGAGGTGATATTTGTAGAATTTTGTTTTTACCATTGTAATGGCATTTTTCTAACTTTATTAAAAGTATGTAATCTTTTGTCACATTTTAAAAAAATTATATTTTTAAGCTTTTTAAAATGTCTAATTAAAACAACAGAATAAGAACAGTAGAATAAGTCACCAATCAAACGAAATCATCAACAAAATTAATTTGTACTACAGAGGTGACAGAAGAACACAAGTGTCTTGTAGGTGTATTTTCATGTTTAATGAGGCTCAGAGGGGCATGAGTGCAATCAATTTCATAAATCCATGTTGAGATTTTTACATGTATCATTTTGAATATAGAAATTTTAAATGATTTAAAGAAGTAAAAAGATACTTTAAAAATAAAGCTAAAACTGGCAGTAGGTGGCGGCAAGTCACTGATTTAATGACTGAATCATTCATTCATTTGATTTGTTTGAATGGCTGATTCATTCAGGAATAAAGCAAGTGATTCTTTATGAATGGGAAATTGAATCATTCGAGTCACTAGATTAGTTTAAAAACGCACGTTCAATCATAAAGGAAACAGCGCTGTGTTTGAATGGAGATGTGCAGCGGCTCAGTTGTGACTTGTTTCAAACTATTTTTGACGACAAAATAGAGCAAAATCAGGCAATAGTGTTATAGTCAGACAATGTAAGTCACTTCATATTAACTTCTTGTTTATTGAACTGTTGTATGAAATCAATATCTCATTTACAAACTCCCTCAATAATCATTCAAAGCTGTCACTCATCTTAGTTCATGGTGATCTCACAAAGTTCCATTGTAATGAATGAAGTTCTCTACACTGCACAATCAGTCTCTTATTTACACTTCGTTTATGAAGTGATTGGTGAGATATGTGTGTGATTCATTACTCAATGTTGCAAAAACACGTAGAAGCCTTTGAATCTCCCCTCAGCGCAAACACAAATATACTGATGGGGTCAGTCGCACTGATGCTCTTAAATGTTTATTCATAGTCGCATGCAGTAGTTTTCAGTCGCAAACCATATATGAATGTAGCTTGAAACATTTGTAAAAATTGTATTTCATGTGTGTTTTTTTTTGCCATTAACACTTGTTAAATATAATCGGATTCCAGTTGTACATGCGTAAAAATGCCTTGAGTTGTCTCAGATGTGTAAAAGTCTGGTTGTATTAAAGCTATTAATGTGAGCTAAAAGGTTTTGACTGTCCCCAGGTGTCTGCCGTGCCCCAACACGCTCAGGGAAAGACGGCCGAGCCCGACGATATGAAGGTGGCTGAGGTGCTCTTCGACGCGGCAGATGTCAACGCCATCGAGGAAGTCAATCTGGCCTATGAAAACGTGAAGGAAGTGGACGGACTGGACGTCTCGAAGGAGGGAATGGAGGCCTGGGAAGCGGCCATGAAGCGCTACGACGAGCGCATCGACCGCGTGGAGACGCGCATCACGGCACGCCTGCGCGACCAGCTGGGCACCGCCAAGAACGCCAACGAGATGTTCCGCATCTTCTCTCGCTTCAACGCCCTGTTCGTGCGGCCGCACATCCGCGGAGCCATCCGAGAGTACCAGACGCAGCTCATCCAGCGCGTCAAAGACGACATCGAGGCTCTGCACGACAAATTCAAGGTGCAGTACCCTCAGAGCCAGTCGTGCAAGATGAGCCACGTCCGAGACCTTCCTCCGATCTCCGGCTCCATCATCTGGGCCAAGCAGATCGACCGGCAGCTGACGGCCTACATGAAGCGCGTGGAGGACGTTCTCGGGAAGGGCTGGGAGAACCACGTGGAGGGACTGAAGCTCAAGCAGGACGGCGACAGCTTCCGCGCCAAGCTCAACACGCAGGAGATCTTTGACGACTGGGCTCGAAAGGTGCAGCAGCGCAACCTTGGCGTGTCCGGCCGGATCTTCACCATCGAGAACACACGCGCCCGTGGACGCACTGGCACCGTGCTGAAACTCAAGGTCAACTTCCTGCCCGAGATCATCACGCTCTCCAAGGAGGTGCGCAACCTGAAGTGGCTGAGCTTCCGCGTGCCGCTGGCCATCGTCAACAAAGCCCATCAGGCCAATCAGCTGTATCCCTTCGCCATCTCGCTCATCGAGAGCGTCCGCACCTACGAGCGCACCTGCGAGAAAGTGGAGGAGAGGACGTCCATCTCGCTTCTCGTGGCCGGCCTGAAGAAGGAGGTGCAGGCGCTCATCACCGAGGGCATCTCTCTGGTCTGGGAGTCCTACAAACTCGACCCGTACGTCCAGCGTCTGGCAGAAACCGTCTTCAACTTCCAAGAAAAGGTCGGCTAACCCAAAACCAGTGAGACTAGGGTACCAATCAGACGATTGGACACACGCTCATTCTTTTATCACTTGATCAGAAAACTTTACTGCAAAAAAGCTTATCATACTTTGTGTTTATGTCTTGTTTCTAGTCAAAATATTTACAAATTCTTAAATTACAATGCATTTACTAGATAAGCAAAATGACATAAGATGGGCTTCATACAAGGTGCTTGAAGTACTTGAATTTGACTTTTTTTAAATGTAATGCTTGGTAAACCTTTGAAGCACATATTGCGAATCATTTGATTTAGATTGGAACCGGTTTGTGAATCATTTAGCGAATTGAATGATTCAAATCTTATTATTCAAATCAAATCAGGACTTCAGAGTGTGGATCGTGAATTATTCGATTTAGATTGGAACTTCGGAGTGAGGATCACAAATCATTTGATTCAGATCAGGGTTTCGGAGTGTTTTCTTTTTTTCCACAATTTTCAATCTTTTTTTTTCTTAAACGGTAGAAAACATCAAACCATTGATGCAGTGCAGTTTTAAAAAGACAGTATACACATACAAATCCTTCTGTTTCTCTTTTTTTTTTTATATATTGGAAATGAAAGACATTGTTTGATAAATGAAATCTCTGATTGAAGTCCTTGAAAATCAAAAAATTAGTGCTTGAAAAGTCCTTGAAAGTCCTGAAAATTCTTTTCACAGCATCTGGTAAGACATGTAGTCTTGTTTCCAAGGAAAATAAAACTAAAGTAAGTGCATTTTGCTTAAAATAAGCAAAACTGTCTGGCAATGGGGGTAAGTGAAGTACTCTTGTTTTAAGAATAATTTACTAACCCCACTGGCAGATCATTTTACTTGTGCAAAATGCACTTCATTTAGTTTTTTTTCCGCTGTAAATGTCTTGTCATTTTGCATATCTAGTAAATACATCGTAATTTAAGATTTTTTTTAGACTAGAAACAAGACAAAAATACTTAGTAAGATGAGCATTTTATTGCAGTGTTGAGAAAGACCACTGAAAGTTAGGCTTTCATTTTATAATCTACGATTGAATTGTATATTAATATGGATACTTTTTGTGTAATCCTGATTTTATATTTAGGCTTATTTAAAAAATGTTCTTAAATAAGTGCTATTTCAGCAGTCTACAATATTTTTGTCATCATTTGATTCACTTTGCAGTGTTTAGGATAACTGGTTGGAGTGTTTATGGGTAACTGGTTAAAACAGAGTTCCTGATTAAAGTCTAAAATAAATTCAGTTGTGTGTCCATAATTCTGTTGGTGCTGTAGATGTATAGTGTTCACAGTCAGGATGGAAAAAAAAAGTGATTGTCATGTTGATTTGTGTGTAATTTCACTCGTAGGTGGATGATCTTCTTCTGATCGAGGAGAAGATTGATCTGGAGGTTCGCTCGCTTGAAACCTGCATGTACGAGCACAAGATGTTCACTGAGATCCTCAACCGCATCCAGAAGGCTGTGGACGACCTGAACCTGCACTCGTACTCCAACCTGCCCATCTGGGTCAATAAACTCGACATCGAGGTGAGTTCAGCTGGACGGAAGCAGGGAAGACGCGTCTGTCCGTAGAGTCGTATTTGCTCAAATGTGATCGCGTTTCCTCCGCAGATCGAGCGCATCCTCGGGGTGCGACTGCAGGCGGGTCTCAAAGCCTGGACGCAGGTTCTCAGGGGACAGATGGAGGACAAGGCTGATGTGGACATGGACACCGAGGCGCCTCAAGTCAGTCACAAGCCCGGAGGAGAACCGAAAATTAAGGCAAGATGTCGTCGTGTAGTTTTGAGGCTGTCTGCGTCGATGATTCGTAACTTCATGCCGAACTGTTTTCTTCGTCCAAACAGAATGTCATCCATGAATTGAGGATCACAAACCAGGTGATCTATCTGAACCCACCGATCGAAGACTGCCGCTACAGACTTTACCAGGAGATGTTTGCTTGGAAGATGGTCATTCTGTCTCTACCCAGAATCCAGAGTCAGAGATATCAGGTCTGTGTGTTTGTGTTTGCTCTGCATTCATCTTCAGTTTTCAGCTTCTGCTTTAAAGGGTTAGTTCATCCAAAAATGATCATTTTGTCGTTATTAACTCTATCTCGAGTTGTTCCTAACCTGGGGTGCGTTTCCCAAAAGCATCGTAAGCTAACTATGGTCGTTAGTTCCATTGAAATCTATTAGTAACGACGGAACTTACGACCATAGTTGCTTTCGGGAAACGCACCCCTGTATAGTAAGCCTGTTAGTAACCAAACCAGTTGCGGGTAAATAAATAAGTGTTTAATTTATGTATCTTTTAATATCATTTGTTTCAAATCAGGCTTTCGGAGTGGTTTCACAATTATTTTAACTGACCAGTAGAGTGTATCTATTAAGGCAGTACAGTTATAAAAGGAAAACAAAAACGAAAATGAAAGTTTATGCAAATATAAATTCCTTAAAATATAAAAAGAAAATTAACGTGGTTTTAATTTGAAAGAGAAGACATTGATAAGTGAGATCTCTGATTGAAGTCCTTGAAAAGCAAAAAAGTAGTGCTCATTTTACAGTATCTGTACAAACCCTGAGTCTTATTTATAAAGGGCCTCTTATTAACGTTTGCTCTTCACGCAGGTTGGCGTTCACTACGAGTTATCAGAAGAGGAGAAGTTCTACAGGAACGCTCTGACCAGAATGCCTGACGGTCCATCTGCGCTGGAAGAAGCTTACAATGCTGTGAAGGAGATCGTCTCAGAAGTGGAGCAGTACGTCAAGGTAACGTCTTCCTTTTGAGCGAGCGAACCGTATTCAGATGCGACGGCTGGATTGACTGCGTTTGGTCTTTTAGGTGTGGCTCCAGTACCAGTGTCTGTGGGACATGCAGCCCGAGAACATCTATAACCGTCTGGGAGAAGATCTCAACAAGTGGCAGGCGCTCCTCGTGCAGATCCGCAAAGCTCGAGGCACGTTTGACAACGCAGAAACCAGAAAAGAGTTCGGACCGGTCGTCATAGACTACGGCAAGGTGAGGAGGAAACCGTTCACAGTTCAGTCGTAAGGTTTGTCTTTGCGAACGATCGCGCTGAACTGTGTCTTAACGTGCCGTTTAGGTTCAATCCAAGGTGAATCTGAAGTACGACTCGTGGCATAAGGAGGTGCTCAGTAAGTTTGGACAGATGTTGGGCAACAACATGCAGGACTTCCACTCGCAGATCTCCAAGGTGAGCGTCGAGCTCTGATGGGACGTGTCGTGTTTGTTTGCTCGAGTGAATGTGAACGTGTCTGATCTGTTCTGTGATCGTCTTCCAGTCTCGTCAAGAGCTGGAGCAGCATTCGGTGGACACGGCGAGCACCTCCGACGCGGTGACCTTCATCACGTACGTGCAGGCGCTCAAACGTAAGATCAAACAGTTTGAGAAGCAAGTGGATGTGAGTACAATCTACCTCGTTCTGAGTCTTAAAAGCGATTCTGTGGAGGAAAAGTTACTAAAGTCTCTCATCCCGCGCAGCTATTCCGCAACGGCCAGCGTTTGCTGGAGAAGCAGCGCTTCCAGTTCCCGCCGTCCTGGCTGTACATCGATAACATCGAGGGCGAGTGGGGCGCCTTCAGCGACATCATGAAACGCAAAGACACGGCCATTCAGCAGCAGGTGGCCAACCTACAGATGAAGATCGTGCAGGAGGACCGCGCCGTGGAGAACCGCACCACAGATCTGCTGTCCGACTGGGAGAAGACCAAACCCGTAGCGGTAGGTGTCTGGAAACGCCCTGAGAGCGGACGACTCTTGTTTTCGGGTCTGTTTCAGTGTTTGTCTGCTTGTTGTCGCTGTAGGGAAGCCTGCGTCCAGAGGAGGCGCTGCAGTCGCTCACCATCTACGAGGGCAAATTCGGCCGTCTGAAGGATGACCGAGAGAAGTGTGCGAAGGCCAAAGAGGCGCTGGAGCTGACGGACACGGGTCTGCTGAGCAGCAGCGAGGAACGAGTGCAGGTGCGTCACTACTGCCGTTCTGTACTTCAGAAGTGAACATGTTGATATCAAACAGCCTTGTTGCATTTTATCAAGCGGAATGAGTGTTTTAAAGAGATACAAACCGACTAACGATCACAGAATTCATCAAAATCTATCGATAAAAGTTAAAGTTTTGTTATTTACAGGCATTTCACAATAACCCTAGCCAATAGATATCAACGTACTTTTCCCATTTGATTAATCACAGTACATTCGGTTCAAAACCGTACACAGTACCAAAAGACAACGTATGTGTGAAATGTTTCACATTTTTAATATATCTTTATTATCTTTTCACACAAAATTCACACAATTCAAAAAAACTTTTTCCACTTATTTCAGTTAATAAAACTAGTAAAAAAAAATAAACACAAAAACCCAGAATAAAACTAGCGAGCTAAGCCAGTAGTAGTGTTGATGGTGTCGTGTAAACATGACTGAAGAGGCAAAAAAAAGGAACAGATGAACTGAATCAACTGAGTGAGTCATTTACACTGGAACCGCTCTGCTTTTTAAATTTCGACATTGCTTGTAACAATTTTAAAAAGCACGTAGTGACGTTTCGAAGTGCTCCGATCAGATCACAGATCATTCGATTCAGTTTATGACTTCAGATTTTCAGAATATAGAGAATAATAAAACTGTCTAGTTTGGTGTTTGTAAGAGGAAAAATCTCACAACACACAAATAGCTTAAGTGCAGTAAAATTTAAATGTGTATTTTGGGTGTTTTCTTTCCACTAGTCTGAATGATGATGTGATATGGGAGCAAAATGGACCTCAAAACTGACCAGTGCATGAAAACACACTGGGTTTAATTAGTTTAATACTGTGTTTTCTCTTTCAGTTTTCTTACATATCATTTTGAGATCAAACTTTCCATTGATGACCCTGTTCTGCTCGTATCGCTCTTGTTAATGTCATGTTTGTGTTGTTCGTCAGGTGGCTCTGGAGGAGCTGCAGGATCTGAAGGGCGTTTGGTCAGAGCTGTCAAAGGTCTGGGAGCAGATCGATCAGATGAAGGAGCAGCCGTGGGTGTCCGTGCAGCCGCGTAAGGTGAGCGACGCACCTGCCGTCTCTTGTGACTCGCACCCGAGCGCCGGTTTCACCGAGTCCGTGTTCTTTTTCTGTACAGCTGCGCCAGAGTTTGGACGCTCTCCTCAACCAGCTGAAGAACTTCCCCGCTCGTCTGCGGCAGTACGCGTCCTACGAGTACGTGCAGAGACTGCTCAAAGGATACATGAAGGTGAGCCGGTCCCACACGTAACATGTGACCCGTAGGACGCCGGGATGGAGCCGGCGAAACGCTTAAACCGTTATCTGTGTCGATCTACAGGTGAACATGCTGGTGATCGAGCTGAAGTCGGAGGCGCTGAAGGATCGTCACTGGAAGCAGCTGATGAAGCGTCTGCATGTGAACTGGGTTCTGTCGGAGCTGAGTCTGGGTCAGATCTGGGACGTGGACCTGCAGAAGAACGAGATGGTGGTGAAGGACGTGCTGCTGGTGGCGCAGGGAGAGATGGCTCTCGAGGAATTCCTCAAACAGGTCAGCAGACCGTGACACCTGTGTGTGTGTGTGTGTGTGTGTGTGAGAGATGTGTGTGTTCACACACGCTTTTCTCTTCATTGCAGATTCGTGAAGTGTGGAACTCGTACGAGCTCGACCTCGTCAACTATCAGAATAAGTGCCGCCTGATTCGCGGATGGGACGATCTATTCAACAAAGTCAAGGAGCACATCAACAGCGTGTCTGCTATGAAACTCTCGCCCTACTACAAGGTACTGAACAGAACCAGAGAAACAATACGTTAGAAACGAAACGTCACGGCAGTTCCTCCGTTACACGTCTCTGTTCTTGTCAGGTGTTCGAGGAAGACGCTCTGAGCTGGGAGGACAAACTGAACCGCATCATGGCTCTGTTCGACGTCTGGATCGACGTGCAGCGCCGATGGGTTTACCTGGAAGGCATTTTCACAGGAAGCGCAGACATCAAACACCTGCTTCCGGTGGAGACGCAGCGCTTCCAGAGGTCAGCGGCCGATTACATTACATGAATGTGCTGAAGAACGCAGGCTTTGAACCTGAACGTGTGTCTCGTTTGATTTTACAGTATCAGCACGGAGTTTCTGGCCCTAATGAAGAAAGTGACCAAGTCTCCTCTGGTCATGGACGTCCTGAACATTCAGGGGGTTCAGAGGTCACTGGAGAGACTTGCCGATCTGCTGGGAAAGATCCAGAAAGCACTGGGAGAATATCTGGAGAGAGAGCGTTCATCTTTCCCCAGGTCAGACATTTTGACTTTACAATATCAGCCGTCCAGCGTCTGTTAAACGTTAGCGCTAATGGGAATGTGTCAGACACGGTTCAGACGAGGTGCTTAAAGTGCTTGAATTTGATTTTCTGAAATTGAAAGCCTGGAAAACTCTTGAAAAAAGCAACATTCCTGAAGAGGTACTTGAAAAGTGCTTACATTAATAAATTAGACAGTGTATCTGTGAAATAAGCATTTAATTTTTTCAGTAAACGCATATCTTTCATTTGATTCAGATCGGAACTTGAACGGGTTTGTAAATCATTTTGCGGATTGAATGATTTGTGATGTGCTCTGAGTCCTGATCTGAAATGATGGCACGTGAATCCTTATTCCGCTCAAGACTTCAGATCGCAAATCATTTGATTGGTTCGGGAGTTCAGAGAGTATTTTATTAAAATAGTAAAAGTGTAGTAACTGTTTTTTGTCAAGTCAAGTCACCTTTATTTATATACCGCCTTTAACAATACAGAATTGTGACAAAGCGGCTGTACAGTATTAAATAGGAAATAGTACATCAATAATGCAAAAGGGCAACAATAAACACTCAATTTTCAGGTAAAGGCAGTTAATCAAATACAATAAAACAAAATACAATATCGTGTGAAGAGAAAGTGAAGATAAAGTGTCCCCAACTAAGCAAGCCAGAGGCGACAGCGGCAATGAACCAAAACTCCATCAGTGACAAATGGAGGAAAAAAAACCTTGGGAGAAACCAGGCTCAGTCGGTATAGTTTTGTATAACCACAGTTTTAATACAAATACCATGGTAATCTGTGGTTAAACTGGTTGGTGTAGCGAAAAGATGGTTAATATGTGGTTACCATGTGCTTCACTCTATTTTTGCCATTTTGTTTTATTAGTATGTTTTTATTTATCTGTTATTGTTTTTTAGAATTTGAAAGATGTTATTTGATATGTGAGATCTCTGTTTGAAGTCCTTGAAAATCAAAAAAAGTAGTGCTCAAGGCCTGTAATTTCATTTTATAGAATCTGTGCGAACCCTGGTCAGAAATCCAGGAAACTGGCTAGTTTTGTCTTTCTTCTCTTTTCTCGTAGCCCTTTAATATGATGTGTTAACCACTGCTTTAGTGAACACAAACCGCTTTCAAAATTGTGCATTTTGATCGTTTTTGGAAGATTAGCAGTTTTTGCAGTGCTGTATTGAAAATGTTGGTTGTGTTGTTTAGTGGGTAAAATAATTGCAGGCTTTATTTCAGCGATCGTACGGTCACGGTTGTCTAAATGCGAAAGACTCAACATCATTTCTGTTTCCCGCAGGTTCTACTTTGTTGGTGATGAAGATTTGCTGGAGATCATCGGCAACAGTAAGAATGTGGCCAAACTGCAGAAACACTTCAAGAAAATGTTCGCTGGAGTTTCAAGCATCCTGCTGAACGAGGACAACACGGAGGTGCTGGGCATCTCGTCCCGAGAGGGAGAGGAGGTACGACACGTCCAGAGAGACGTCTGGAACATCTACAACATGTTATATGTTTGTTTGGTTGAAAAGTTAATGATGACATCTGAAATATGACAGATCTACAGAAGACATTAGTGTCATTATTCATATGAATGTTAGTCGTCTTCATGAATGTGACACTGGGACTGTTGTTTTCAGGTGTTCTATAAAACACCGGTGTCCATCACGGAGCATCCGAAGATCAACGAGTGGCTGACGCTGGTGGAGCGTGAGATGCGGGTGACGCTGGCCAAACTGCTGGCCGAGTCCGTCACGGAGGTGGGCGCCTTCAACAAGGGCACCGGCATCGACCTGAGCACCTACATCAACTGGATCGACCGATACCAGGTAACCCATCCTCAGAGACTAAACCAATATCTGTTTAACACGTCAATACGAATGCTTAACCTCCGTTTCTGCTGCGTTCAGGCCCAGCTGGTGGTTCTGTCCACCCAGATCGACTGGTCTGAGAACGTGGAGAACGCTCTGACCACCATCAACGGAGGGGACAACATGGGTCCGATGCAGGCCGTGCTGGGCAACGTGCAGGCGACGCTCAACCTGCTGGCCGACACCGTTCTGATGGAGCAGCCGCCGCTGCGCAGGAAGAAGCTGGAGCATCTGGTGAGGACGTGAAAAATGTGTGATACTGGAGATTAAAGGATTAGGTCACTTCCAGAACACAAATGTACAGATAATGTACTCACCCCTTTGTCATGCAAGATATTTGTGTCTTTCTTTCTTCAGTCATAAAGAAATTGTTTTTTTTTATGGAAAATGTTTTAGGAAAATTTCTCCATATAGTGGACTTCTATGGTGCCCGTGAGTTTGAACTTCCAAAATGTCATTTAAATGCAGCTTCAAGTGAGTCTAAATGATCCCAGCCGAGGAAAAAAGCATCTTATGTAGTGAAACGATCTGTCATTTTCAAAACAAATTGATCAAACTGAAGATCAAACACCCTTTACAAAAGAAGTAAAACAGCGATGTAGGACGATTTTGAAGTTTTTTGACATACTCTAACTGTATTGACCCAGAAAAGAACAGAGCATTTCAGGTTAAAAAGTATAAAAATGGTTTGTTTTGAAAATGACCAATCGGCTGGGATCGTTTAGAGCCCTTTGAAGCTGCAAGTTCAAACTTGGGGCACCATAGAAGTTCTCCATACGGAGAAAAGAAAAAAAGGCATGAACATCTTGGATGACGAGGGGGTGAGTAAACTTCTTTAATGCAGTTTGAGTTGGCATTCATGATGCAGAAAACTGTCTTGTCCTGCTTATAGTTTTCAGAGCAGTTTTTTGACTCGTAAGCGAGCACTAACCCCACGAAATGAGCAAAAACAGCAATACCAGGCTTTCTGTGGGTCTTAAAAAGATGTTAAATCAAAGCAGAATATTTTGAAATCAAAAGGCATGGTGTAAAAATTTCTTAGTATTTTTGTCTTTTGCAAGTTTAAATATCTAAACATTGTCAAATCAAGATAGAAATGCTCGAGTTTGTGAAGCATCAGTATTTTCCATGAGCGCTGTCTGATGATCTGGAGCTGCAGATGTGTCCGTGAGTTGCAAGAAGCGTGATATATTTTTTATTTTTTTTCCCCTCTCCATAGATCACAGAGTTGGTTCATCAGAGAGACGTGACCAGAACTCTGATCAAGAACAAGATCGACAACCCCAAATCCTTCGAGTGGCTCAGCCAGATGCGCTTCTACTTCGACCCCAAGCAGACCGACGTCCTCCAGCAGCTTTCCATTCAGATGGCCAACGCCAAGTTCAACTACGGCTTCGAGTACCTGGGCGTGCAGGAGAAGCTGGTGCAAACGCCGCTGACCGACCGCTGCTACCTGACCATGACGCAGGCACTGGAGGCCCGTCTGGGAGGATCGCCCTTCGGTCAGTGTGTCAACATGGCCTTTCCTCCTAAAGTCGAGCATGTAGACGTGTGCACATGAGCTGAATGTGAAGTGTGCGGTGATGACGGATGTTCTTGTTCTATAGGTCCTGCTGGAACGGGAAAGACCGAGTCTGTCAAAGCTCTGGGTCATCAGCTGGGCCGCTTCGTCCTGGTCTTCAACTGCGATGAGACCTTTGACTTCCAGGTACGGTTGGCGTCACAGGATGCGTGTCGGGGTCAATAACTGCTCTTTGATCACAGGGTTTCACGATGTCTTGTCTTGCAGGCGATGGGCCGCATCTTTGTAGGTCTGTGTCAAGTGGGCGCGTGGGGCTGTTTTGACGAGTTCAACCGTCTGGAGGAGCGCATGCTGTCTGCCGTGTCTCAGCAGGTTCAGTATATCCAGGTGGCGCTGAGAGAACACAGCAACCCCAACCGAGACCGCAGTACGTACACGAAACGATCAGAACGTCATGACGTGGATGACGACCCCCGTGTGAGTCATGTGATCAGTATGGCTTTGCTCTCGTGTGTTTAGGTGTGCCCGTCACCACAGAGCTGCTGAACAAACAGGTGAAGGTGAGTCCTGAGATGGCCATCTTCATCACCATGAACCCCGGTTACGCCGGACGCTCCAACCTGCCCGATAACCTCAAGAAGCTCTTCAGGAGTTTGGCCATGACCAAACCCGACCGGCAGCTCATCGCTCAGGTCATGCTGTACTCGCAGGGATTCCGCACCGCCGAAATTCTCGCCAAGAAGATTGTTCCATTCTTCAAGTACGTTCGTGTCTGAATGAGGACACCGGTTCTGCTCGTTATTGTACGTGTGTGAAGTCGTAACGTAACCCCGCTTTGGTCTGTCGTTGCAGGTTGTGTGACGAGCAGCTGTCGTCTCAGTCTCACTACGACTTCGGTCTGCGAGCGCTCAAGAGCGTGCTGATCAGCGCCGGAAACGTCAAGCGAGAACGCATCCAGAAAATCAAACGAGAGAAGTGCGAGCGCGGCGAGGACGTGGATGAGAACGAGATCGCAGAGAACCTTCCAGAGCAGGAGGTGAGATGAGCGAACGGAAGCAGAACGAGCCTGAAACTGAAGACTGTTGAAGGCATTTTACTACTGTAATATGTTGTGTTTCTAAAGCAAACAGGGTGTGTAGAGCATGAGAGTTTATAGTCAAACGTGCCTCTATATTACAGGAGAGTGAGAGATTGGAAAAATAAGTAAAGTCTTCAAAATGTGTTCCTATAGGTCTTTTCACAAACCTTGGCTGGTCTTTAAACAGGTCTCCCAGCTTGGCCAGCTAAAAATTGGCCAAAACCACTTTAAACGACTTGAAAACCAGCCTGGGAGACCACCTAAAGCAGCTGTTTAGCTTAGACTGGTTTTAGCTGTAGTGAGTTGTTAAGCTTTGTTACAGCAGTAAACAGTTTAGATGCACCACAGGGCTCTTTATGTATAAGATTTGACCCCCTCAGTGAAAGTCTATGGGATTTTAGGTGGTTTTGATAGTCTGGTTTTCGAAAACCGTAAGCTGGATGAGTTAGAAAAGATATAGCAACTAACTACAGACCAGTCTGAAGGTCTGACCTGAGTTTGGTGGTTGTAGCTTTAAAGCTGTAGGAGGAGATACTGAGTTTTGGCTCAGAAGAATCATCATCTTATGTATCAGATCAGTGAATTGTCTTTCTCAAGCAAACTTAATCAGTCGTGCTTCAGCAGAGAACTTTATTTTATGTGACTCTTTAATTTTTATATTTTGGTATCTTATTATCATTTTGATAAAAGCTTATGACGATTAATGTGTAACTTTCACAGTAAAATCAGGAGCATGAATGAAAGAAAACAGACTTTGTTTGGTCATGTGAGTTTAAAGGGTAAACCTATCGCTTGTTATTGTCACGATCTCTTATTGTCGTGTTCACGTGTTCGATCGTCAGATTCTGATCCAGAGCGTGTGCGAGACCATGGTGCCGAAGCTGGTGGCCGAGGATATCCCGCTGCTCTTCAGTCTGCTGTCCGACGTGTTTCCGGGCGTTCAGTACATGCGAGGAGAGATGACGGCGCTGCGAGAGGAGCTGAAGAAGGTCTGCGCCGAGATGTACCTCACGTACGGAGACGGAGACGACGTGGGCAGCATGTGGGTGGAGAAGGTAAGTTTAGTTGTTTAGTATCTCGTTTGTGCCTGAGAAAGCGGTTGTCGTGAGTCTTGACCTGTTTGCTTCTCTTCTTCCTCAGGTCCTGCAGCTCTATCAGATCACGCAGATCAACCACGGGCTGATGATGGTCGGCCCGTCGGGCAGCGGTAAGACCATGGCCTGGAGAGTTCTGCTCAAAGCCCTGGAGAGGCTGGAGGGCGTGGAGGGCGTCGCTCACATCATCGACCCCAAAGCCATCAGTAAGGACCACCTGTACGGCACGCTGGACCCCAACACGCGCGAGTGGACCGACGGGCTCTTCACGCACGTGCTCAGGAAGTGAGTCGTCGTCTTTCATCGCGTCTCTGATCGTGATTTTTAGGTTCGTTTTGATGTTTGTCATCATACGCTGGGTTTTTCAGGATCATCGATAACGTTCGCGGGGAGCTGCAGAAGCGTCAGTGGATCATCTTCGACGGTGACGTGGATCCCGAGTGGGTGGAGAATCTGAACTCTGTGCTGGATGACAACAAACTCTTGACTCTTCCCAACGGAGAGCGTCTCAGCCTGCCGCCCAACGTACGGACCTGCTGATCTAACCACTGAGTCTGTAGTGATGATGATGATGATGATGATGATGATGTGACTGCTCTCGTCACACAGGTGCGCGTCATGTTTGAGGTGCAGGACCTGAAATACGCCACGCTGGCCACTGTGTCTCGCTGCGGGATGGTGTGGTTCAGCGAGGACGTTCTCAGCACCGACATGATCTTCAACAACTTCCTTGCACGTCTGCGGAGCATCCCGCTGGATGAGGGTGAGGATGAGGCTCAGCGCATGAGGAAGGCCACGGAGGACGAGGGCGAGGAGGCCGCCTCACCTATGCTGCAGGTAACGACAGGCAAAACGATATAAAATGATGTGAATATCAGTGTTCACTCTGTATCCAATAATACGTCTTTGTAATATGAGATTCAAATGATCCAAACATAAAATGCAGTGCAATCCAATGATAATTGAAAGATGAACAAATAAACATTGATCAAAAGATGTGAGATGTTTTGGAGGCTTGGGAAGATCATTTCTCAAGATTCTTACAAGGAGCTTAAAGTGCTTGAAGAACTTGAATTTGTCTTTTTGAATCAGATCAGGTTTTCGGAGCAGGTTCGTGAATCATTTGATCAGGATTTTGGAGCGGATTCATAATTATTTTGCTTCAGATCAGAACTTCGTAGTGTGAATTGTGAAACATTTGATTTAGATCGGGATTTCAGACTGCGTTCATGAATCATTTGATCGGAACTTCGCATATCATTTTATTAGTATATTTTCATTTACCCATTTATCTTTAAGAATTTGATAGATAAGACATTGTTTGATAAGTGAGATTTCTGATTGAAGTCCTTGAAAACCAAAAAAAGTAGTGCTTGAAAAGTCCTTGAAAGTCCTGAAATTTTATTTTACAGTGTACAAACCCTGATTCGTCCATTGAGAAACAGTGAAAGTAAAGCTTCTGGATGCTCTTCTCAAGATCCCGATGATCAGATTTGAGACTTTAAAGGGTTATAGTTTAACACTGAAACAAGGATCTGGAAGAATATAGAAAGGAGAATCTGACTGTTTCAGCATGGCCCTAATAACCAATAGTCCCATTCTGTGTGCTGTTAGTTTTGTGTCCTTCTCTATTGTCTCTCTGTTTGTTCTTCTCCATTATCTCTCTGTCAGTTTTTGAGCCTCTTGTGTTTAATCCGCAGATCCAGAGAGACGCTGCTGCGATTCTGCAGCCGTATTTCACCTCCACCGGTCTGGTCATCAAGGCTCTGGAACACGCGTCAAAGATGGAGCACATCATGGACTTCACGCGACTGCGCTCGCTGAGTTCGCTCTTCTCCATGCTGCATCAGGCCTGTCGCAACGTCGCCCTCTACAACAACAACCACCCTGATTTCCCCATGCCCATCGACCAGCTGGAGAAATACATGCAGGTGCGACAGTCGTGAACGAGTCGGTTCATGTGTTTACGTGCTAGAAATGACAGATACGTCCTAATCTTTAACCGTGTCCTGCAGAAATATCTCATCTACGCGGTGCTGTGGTCCTTCTCGGGCGACAGCAGGCTGAAGATGCGAGCGGAGCTGGGTGAATACATTCGCCGCATCACCACCGTGTCGCTCCCGTCTGCGCCGAACGTGCCGATCATCGACTATGAGGTGCGAACAGACGGAGTCTCTGCTCGAGTGTGAATGTTTGAGGTGAGCGTGCGTCACTAACGCTGCTCTGTAATCTGTCAGGTGTCCATCACGGGCGAGTGGCAGTCCTGGCAGGGTAAGGTGCCTCAGATCGAGGTGGAGACGCACAAGGTGGCGTCGCCGGACGTGGTGGTGCCCACTCTGGATACGGTGCGTCACGAAGCTCTTCTCTACACCTGGCTGGCTGAACACAAGCCTCTGGTGCTCTGTGGGCCGCCGGGCTCCGGGAAAACCATGACCCTCTTCAGCGCCCTGAGAGCCCTGCCAGACATGGAGGTGAGAAACGGTCAACGTTCACTGGACACTTTGGAGAATTACATTTGGGGAGCCAGGGTTTCGTCTTACAGATAAACCAATCCAATATTCCAAATGCAAATCCACTGGCACAGCTCTATTATACAGGCCTCTACGCTTACGTTTTAGAAGCCCTTGTGCTCCTAACTTAAAAAATGTAGGAGCACAGTCAAACTTTTAGGTGCACCATCTAATCAATAATCAGAAAATCCGATCAAAAATTAGCCTTTCCATTACAAGGTGATATTTGACACCTTAAAGTGATTTACAGGGGAATTTTGTGTTCAAACTCCTTAAAATCATTAAAGTCTGTCACTCATCTTCGTTTATCGCAAAGTTCCATTATAATGAATGAAGTTCTCTACACTGCACAATCAATCTCTTATTTACACTTTGTTTATGAAGTGATTGGTGAGATATGTGTGTGATTCATTACTCAACACTGCAAAAACACATAGAAGCCTTTGAATCTCCCCTCAGCGCAAACACACACATGCTGATGGGGTCAGTCGCACTGATGCTCCTAAATGTTTTTCATAGTCTTACGCAGTAGTTTTCAGTTGTACTGTAGAGCCCTGTGATTTTTAGTTATCAGTAGTTTGACGATTCATGGAAAATGTGTTTTTCCCCAGGTGGTGGGTTTGAACTTCTCTAGCGCTACGACCCCAGAGCTGCTGCTGAAGACGTTCGATCATTACTGCGAGTACCGCAGGACTCCTAACGGAGTGGTTCTGGCTCCCGTGCAGCTGGGCAAATGGCTGGTGCTGTTCTGCGACGAGATCAACCTGCCTGACATGGACAAGTACGGCACGCAGCGGGTCATTTCCTTCATCAGACAGGTACGTCGTGAACGAACGAGCGAGCGACTTGCGGTGTTCGTCTCCTGCTGTTGCGTTTGTGCGCGGCGTAACCCATGATGTGTTGGTTTCAGATGGTGGAGCACGGCGGTTTCTACCGCACCTCAGACCAGACGTGGGTGAAGCTCGAGCGGATCCAGTTCGTCGGTGCCTGTAATCCTCCCACAGACCCTGGCAGGAAGCCGCTGTCTTACAGGTTCACCTGTTGGCATCATCGCTACTAATAATGGCTAATGTGTTCAGTGATGTTGTGACCTAACCCGTGCGACGGTTTGCAGGTTTTTGCGTCACGTGCCGGTGGTGTACGTGGACTATCCCGGCCCCGCCTCGCTCACGCAGATCTACGGCACCTTCAACAGAGCCATGCTCAGACTTATCCCGTCGCTGCGGACCTTCGCTGAGCCGCTCACGGCGGCTATGGTGGAGTTCTACACAATGTCTCAGGTTTGCATTTTAAACGCTTTGTGCCCACGTTCGAGCTGAAGAAATGTTATTCTTGACTGCTTTTGATTGAACTGTCTGTGTGTGTTTGAACAGGAGCGATTCACTCAGGACACGCAGCCACACTACATATACTCTCCGAGAGAGATGACCCGCTGGGTCAGAGGCATCTTTGAGGCGCTGCGGCCGCTGGAGACGCTTCCTGTGGAGGGTCTGATTCGCATCTGGGCTCACGAAGCACTGCGACTCTTCCAGGACCGGTGAGTTAAAAGAGAAGTTCACTTCCAGAACAAAAATTTACAGATAATGTACTCACCCCCTTGTCATCCAAGATGTTCATGTCATTCTTCAGCTGATAAGAAAATGTTTCTTGAGGAAAACATTTCTGGGTTTTTCTCCATATAGTGGACTTCAGTGGTGCTTGTGAGGTTGAACTTCCAAATGTAGTTTAAATGCAGCTTTAAAGGGCTCTAAACGATCCCAGCCGAGGAAGGGTCTTATCTAGCGATACAATTGGTTATTTTCTAAACAAATTGACAATTTATATAGTTTTTATCCTCAAATGCTCGTCTTGTCTAGCTCTGTCATGCGCATATGAACTCTGTGTAATCGGGTTCTGAAGTTGGAGGAGAAAATGAGATGAGTTTTTCAACATACCCTAACTGTATTGACCCACATTGCAGAGACAAGACAAGATGAGCATTTTAGGTTAAAAAGTATATAAATTGTCAGTTTGTTTTGAAAATGACTGATCATTTTGCTAGATAAGACCCTTTTTTCCTCAGCTGGGATTGTTTAGAGCCCTTTGAAGCTGCATTTAAACTACATTTTGAATTTTCACTCATGGGCACCATAGAAGTCCACTATATGGAGAGCAAATCTGGAATGTTTTCCTTAAGAAACATAATTTCTTTACGACTAAAGGAAAAAAGACATGAAAATATTGGATGACAAAGGGGTGAGTACATTATCTGTACATTTTTGTTCTGGAAGTGAACTACTCCTTTAAAGGCTGTTTTCAGACCTGTAGATCAGTTTGTAACATTGTTCCAAAATGGGAAACAAATTGGTAACATTGTCTTCTAACAGTGTTACATTTCAAAGCATACCGAAACCTATAAGTGTGCGGTTCATTGTTGTGAAATTGCGCACTGACTCTCCTGACAGATTGGTGGAGGATGAGGAGAGACGCTGGACGGATGAGAACATTGACATGGTCGCCCTCAAACACTTTCCCAACATCGACCGTGACAAAGCCCTCAACAGACCCATCCTGTACAGTAACTGGCTCTCCAAGGTGAGTGACCAGCTGAACTAAACTCTTCCAGACGTCACCGCGGGCTCTGAGACGACTGACCGCTCCTGTGTTCTCCTGTAGGATTACGTTCCTGTGGAGCAGGAGGAGCTGCGCGACTATGTGAAGGCCAGACTGAAGGTGTTCTACGAGGAGGAGCTGGACGTTCCTCTGGTGCTCTTCAATGAGGTTCTGGATCACGTGCTGAGGATCGACAGGTATAGGAAAACCAAAAAAACAACTGTTTATGTCACTCCTTTGATGGTTTAGTGACGTCATGCTGATGTTTTCTCTCTAGAATCTTCCGTCAGCCACAGGGTCACCTGCTCCTGATCGGCGTCAGCGGCGCTGGAAAGACGACGCTCTCCCGCTTCGTGGCCTGGATGAATGGACTGAGTGTTTATCAAATCAAGGTTGGAGCAAAAACACATTTGATTTTCTGTCAGATTTTGTTTGAGGCTTTAGTAACTCTATTTGTGTCCACACAGGTCCACAGGAAATACACTGGCGAAGACTTTGACGAAGACCTGCGAACGGTCCTCCGCCGCTCCGGCTGCAAGAACGAGAAGATCGCCTTCATCATGGATGAGTCGAACGTGCTGGACTCTGGCTTCCTGGAGCGCATGAACACGCTGCTGGCCAACGGAGAGGTGCGACACGTGAACGAACAACCGCTCTCCGTCTCAGAGTCGTCGTGTGTTCTGATCGCTCTGTGCTGTTGCAGGTGCCCGGTCTGTTCGAGGGCGACGAATACGCCACGCTGATGACGCAGTGTAAGGAAGGAGCGCAGAAGGAGGGCTTGATGTTGGACACCCATGAGGAGCTGTACAAATGGTTCACCAGTCAGGTGATCAGGAACCTGCACGTGGTGTTCACCATGAACCCGTCGTCAGAGGGCCTAAAGGACCGTGCCGCCACCTCACCTGCCCTCTTCAACAGGTACATTTGTGTATTTGTCAGATGATTTTATTCAGAGGGAAAATTCATTTCCGGAACAAACATTTACAAATAATGTACTCACCCCCTTGTCATCCAAGATGTTCATGTCTTTCATGTCTTCAGTCGTAAAGAAATTGTTTTTTGAGAAAAACATTTCAGGATTTTTCTCCATATAATGGACTTAAATGGTGCTCCTGATTTTGAACGTCCAAAATGTAGTTTAAATGCAGCTTCAAAGGCTCTAAACAATCCCAGCCGAGGAAGAAGGGTCTTATCTAGCGAAACGATCGCTCATTTTCCAAAAAAAGTACAATTTATATATATATATATATATATATATATATATATATTTTTTAACCTCAAGCGTCTGCCTGAACCATTTTTTTTTTTCTGGTTCATGACAATTAGGGTTTGTCGGGGAAAAAAAACTCCCATCTTGAAAATCGCCCTACATCGCTGCAGAAGTACAGACCCAGTGAACATGCGAAGAAGATCAAACACCCTTAACAAAAAAAGGTAAAACAGCGATTTTGAAGTTTGTGACGAAAACAAGAGGGGAGTTTTTCAACGCACTCTAACTGTATTGACCCACATTACACAGAGTTCACTCGAGCTAGACGAGACGAGCGTTTGAGATTTAATAAGTATTTCAATTGTCACTTTGTTTTGAAAATAATCAATTGTTTCGCTAGATAAGACCCTTCTTCCTCAGCTGGGATCGTTTAGAGCCTTTAAAGCTGCATTTAAACTACATTTTGGAAGTTCAAAATCTGGAGCGCCATTGAAGTCCGTTATGTGGAGAAAAATGTGAGAATGTTTTCCTCAAAAAACAATTTCTTTACGACTGAAGAAAGACATGAACATCTTGGATGACAAGGGGGTGAGTGCATTATATGTACATTTCTGTTCTGGAAGAGGACTAATCCTTTAATGTCTGCTAAATCAAGACTTAGTGTTCTCGTTCACTAACCACAGTAGGGCAGACGCCGGATTGTTTATGTTGGATGAATGTCACTTTTTTTTTTTGCTCTGGACTGATGTGTGTTTCTCCTCAGGTGTGTGCTTAACTGGTTTGGTGATTGGTCCACTGAAGCGCTCTATCAGGTGGGTAAAGAGTTCACCAGTAAGATGGACCTGGAGAAGCCCAACTACAAAGTGCCCGACTACATGCCCATCGTGTACGACAAACTGCCGCAGCCGCCCACACACCGCGAGGCCATCGTCAACGGCTGCGTGTTTGTGCATCAGACGCTGCATCAGGTCAGAGAGCGTCTCGATCACCGTCTGATGAGATTGCCAACTTTAATGCACACTGTGATATCTTACCTCTCTCCCTCTCTCTCTCTCTCTCTCTCTCTCTCTCTCTCTCTCTCTTTGTCTCTCTCTCTCTCTGTGTGTGTGTGTGTGTGTGTTAGGCTAACAACCGTCTGGCGAAGCGTGGCGGCCGCACTATGGCCATCACCCCGCGCCACTACCTGGACTTTATCAACCACTACGCCAACCTGTTCAACGAGAAACGCAGTGAACTGGAGGAGCAGCAGATGCATCTGAATGTGGGTCTGCGCAAAATCAAAGAGACCGTCGATCAGGTACGTGCTTCACATGCCGTCGCACATACAGACATATATGCACATGCTTATTTTGCGTTATTAACCGTACGATGCCTCAGGTGGAGGAGCTGCGGCGTGACCTGCGGATCAAGAGTCAGGAGCTTGAGGTCAAAAACGCTGCTGCCAACGACAAGCTGAAGAAGATGGTGAAAGACCAGCAGGAGGCCGAGAAGAAGAAGGCAAGAGTCATTGTTTTTGTTTTTGTTTTTTTTAGCACATTCAGGGTTCAGTCCTCTCCATTCTTTGCTCTCGTAACCCACCGGCTGTTTTTCGTTTTGCTTAACAGGTCATGAGTCAGGAGATACAGGAAGCGGTTTACAAGCAGCAGGAAGTGATCAAAGACAAGCAGCTGAGAGTGAAGCAGGATTTGGACCAGGTGGAGCCGGCCGTCATCGAGGCTCAGAACGGTACGGTTCCCTCCACTCTCCCCTGCTCTTCCACTGCTGGTGTTGCCGTTTGTCCAGATTATCATGTTTTTCACTTCCAGAGCACAAATTCACAGATAATGTACTCACCTCCTTGTCATCCAAGATGTTTGTGTCTTTTTTCAGTCGTAAAGAAATTGCTTCCTGAGGAAAACATTTCAGGTTTTCTCTCCATATAGTGGACTTTTATGGTGCCCCAGTTTTGAACATCCAAAATACAGTTTAAATGCAGCTTCAAAGGCTCTAAATGATCCCAGCCGAGGAAAAAAGGGTCTTATCTAGTGAAATGATTGGTTATTTTCTTGACAAAAAATTAGTTTATATACTTTTTAACCTCAAACACTCGTCTTGTCTAGCTCTGTGAGTCATGACAGTTAGGGTACGTCTAAAAATGTCATTTTCACTTGAAAATCGTTTTACATCGCTGTTTTTATCTTTTTTTTGTAAAGGGTGTTTGATCTTTCTCATGTTCACATTGCAAACACTGGGTCGGTACTTAAACTGCATTTTGGAAGTTTAGATTTGCAGGAACCATAGAAGTTCATTACACTGAGAAAAATCCTGAAATGTTTTCTTCAAAAAATAATTTCTTTATGACTGAAGAAAGAAAGACATGAACATCTTGGATGACAAGAGGGTTAGTACATTATATGTGAATCTTTGTTTTGGAAGTGGACTTATCCTTTAAATACGGTGTTAGTTTAAAATCGTTTCCTGTCGATTGTGATCCACTAAGGAAATATTCACTACTGCTGTCCTAAATGAGAAATATTTGGCTAGTGATCAAAATGACTCTTTACATCTGCTCAGAAGTGCCACCTAGTGTTCGTCAGTGGATATTTCCTTGTGTTCTTTCAGCTTTCGGTTCTTTCTCGTGTGTGTTTGCCAGCGGTGCTCGGTGGTCTTTTCACTGCGCTAACCTCTTCCTGTCTTCACTCTTTCCTCTGCTCACGGCTTATGGCTCGTTTAGCTGTTAAATCGATTAAGAAGCAGCACTTAGTGGAGGTGCGATCGATGGCCAACCCGCCGGCGGCAGTCAAGCTGGCTCTGGAGTCCATCTGTCTGCTGCTGGGCGAGAGCACCACCGACTGGAAGCAGATTCGCTCCATCATAATGCGCGAGAACTTCATCCCCACTATTGTGAACTTTTCTGCTGATGAGATCAGGTGACTGACTGCCGGGTGCGGAGCGGCGGCCGTAGCGTCTAAAGAGGACGACCGTGGTCCGCGTCTCTGCGCGAGACGCAAACTCGTTGTAATGAAGTGCCGGCCCAGAATGGGGCACAGATGCTCTGATTGGCTTGTCTCGTGACACGGTCCCTCTTTCCGGCGCCGCGGCCGCTCCGCTTCCCCCGCGTGAACGCATGTGTCCTCATTTGTCCCCATTCCCTCTCTAGCGGTCAGCTCGATTAAGAAGCAGCATCTCGTTGAGGTTCGCGCTATGGCCAACCCTCCGGCAGCCGTTAAACTGGCTCTAGAGTCGATCTGCCTCCTGCTGGGGGAGGAAACTAATGACTGGAAAAAGATCAGACAAGTTATTATCAGAGACAATTTCATCTCCAGCATAGTCAACTTTGTCTCTGAGGACATGAGGTATTCTCATCCTTCATACATCTTCCTCTCAGGTATGAGACGGACTCCGTCTTACGTCATTCAGACGACACGGCATGGATTCCCAAACCGGGGTTCATGAGCTGATGAAAAGATGGTTATTTAATCATAAATGTAATGTTAGAGTAAACAGTCAAAACTGAACATTAAAAATAGTTTAAATATTCTGTTTAGTTATATGTGACCCTGGAGCACAAAACCAGTCAAGTATCACGGGTCTATTTGTATCAATAGCCAAAAATACATTGTATGAGTCAAAATTATTGATTTTTCTTTTATGTCAAAAATCATTAGGATATTAAGTAAAGATCATGTTCCATCATGATATTTTGTTTGGTAACATGCATTTGCTAAGAACTTCACTTGGACAACTTTAAAGGGGATTTATATATATATATATATATATATATATATATATATATATATATATAATAATAATAATAATAATAATAATAATAATAATAATATTATTATTATTATTATTAATATTATTATAATAATATATATATATATATATATATATATATATATATATATATATATATATATATATATATATATATATAATAAATAATAATAATAATAATATTATTATTATTATTATTATTAATATTATTATTATTATTATTTTTATTTTATTTTATTTTTTATTTATTTATTTTTTTTGCAGCCTCAGATTCCAGATTTTCAAATAGTTGTATCTCTGGCAAATATTGTCCTATCCTAACAAACCATACATCAGTGGAAAATTATTTATTCCGCTTTCTCAATTCACATTGACCCTTATGACTGGTTTTGTGTTCTATGAACTGACTGTGAACATCTGAATGTCTTAAGTCTTTGAAATAAGGGCTGTCAAGTTATTTAAAAAAAATGTAATTTATTACATGATGATCTGAATATTTTTTTGGCAATTTAATCGCACATCAATTTGTGCTCATAAATTACCCCCCAATATGTTAGATGGAAAAAAAAAAAAAAGCATTGAATAGTATTATTATTAATATTGAAAAAAACAGAAGTAGTCTTAGGAAGTAATGTTTTGATTCAGCATAAAACTCATGGATTCATTCATTGTTCAAACAGCTGATTCATTCAGAAATGAAACACACAGTAGTTCTGATTTGAACTAGTTTTGTTTGCAAAACAGACAATAATACGTCTGACAAATAGTTTGTAACTCCCAGAGATCATGTGTGAAGGTGTGTGTGAGTGTGTAGATGTTTAGTTGAGTTCATCCTCATTCTGTGTCATGATGAAATCGCAGTTGGCTTCGTTCTAACGCTCTTCATTCGTCCTAGTGACTCCATCCGTGAGAAGATGAAGAAGAACTACATGTCCAACCCCAGCTACAACTACGAGCAGGTCAACCGGGCGGCGCTGGCCTGCGGACCCATGGTCAAATGGGCCATCGCTCAGGTACGACACCGTCCGCAGAAGCTGTGCGCGAGCGCGGCGACTCCGGTGCTGATCTCTGGCTTTGTGTTCAGCTGAATTACGCAGACATGCTGAAGCGGGTGGAGCCCTTGAGGAACGAGCTGCAAAAACTGGAGGACGACGCTAAAGACAACAAGATGAAGGCCGAGGAGGTGGAGCAGATGATCCGGGATCTGGAGGCCAGCATCGCACGCTACAAGGAGGAGTACGCCGTGCTCATCTCTGAAGCTCAGGCCATCAAAGCCGATCTGGCCGCCGTGGAGGCGAAGGTACGACTACGACGCTCACGCCGACTACCCTGTGGCGCATTAGTCTTCCTGCTAGTTGTAATATTCTTTGAACAACTGTGTGTCGAAGCTCAGCTGGTTGACTAGTCTTCTGATCTCTTGGTTCGGTGCAGGTGAACCGCAGCACAGCCCTGCTGAAGAGTTTATCTGCTGAGAGGGAGCGATGGGAAAAGACCAGCGAGACCTTCAAGAACCAGATGTCCACCATCGCCGGAGACTGTCTGCTCTCCGCTGCCTTCATCGCTTACGCTGGATACTTCGATCAGCAGATGAGACAGAACCTCTTCACCACCTGGTCCCATCATCTCCAGCAGGCCAACGTTCAGGTACTGATAACGCAGGGCTCCACGCTTACTTCTGTTTTTAGGAGCACTTGTGCTCTTAACGTAAAAAATGTAGGGGAACAGTCAAAATTTTAGGCGCACCTTCTAATCAATTATCAAAAATTTGCCTTCCCATTACAATGTGATATTTGACTCCTTAAAGTGATTTACAGGGGAGTTTTGTTTTTACCTTTGTAATGGCATGTTTGTAACTAAATCTAAATTTTCAAATTCTAAATATTAAATGATTTAAATAATTGAAAAGATACTTTAAAAATGAAACTAAATCTGCCAGTAGGTGATGGCAAGTCACTGATTTAATGACTGAATCATTCATTCATTTGATTCGTTCGAACGGCTGATTCATTCAGGAATAAATCAAGTGATTCTTTATGAATGGGAAATTGAATCATTGACTCACTAGATTAATTTAAAAACGCACGTTCATTCATAAAGGAAACAGCGCTGTGTTTGAATGGAGATGTGCAGCGGCTCAGTTGTGACTTGTTTCAAACTATTTTTGATGACGAAATAGAGCAAAATCAGGCAATAGTGTTATAGTCAGACAATGTAAGTCACTTCATATGAACTTCTTGTTTATTAAATTGTTGTATTAAATCAATATCTCATTTACAAACTCACTTAAAAATCATTTAAAGCTGTCACTCATCTTGAAGTTCCATTATAATGAATGAAGCTCTCTACACTGCACAATCAATCTCTTATTTACACTTTGTTTATGAAGGAATTTGTGAGATATGTCTGTGATTCATTACTCAACACTGCAAAAACACATAGAAACCTTTGAATATGCTGATTAGGTCAGTCGCGCTGATGCTTATAAATAATGTCGCACTGTGGAGTGCTGTAATGGCGATTGAAACCTGTGCTTTCTCCGTCCAGTTCCGCACAGACATCGCCAGGACCGAGTACCTGTCCAACGCGGATGAGAGGCTGCGCTGGCAGGCCAACTCTCTGCCGGCCGACGACCTGTGTACCGAGAACGCCATCATGCTGAAGAGGTTCAACAGGTGAGTCTGCATATGCGCAGCCGCCTGCGGAGACTGGACGGGTGGGTTATTGAAGGACCGTTGCCGATTTCTCACACGCGTGTCGTGTCATGCAGGTATCCGCTAATCATCGACCCGTCAGGTCAGGCCACGGAGTTCATCATGAACGAATATAAAGACAAAAAGATCACCCGCACCAGCTTTTTAGACGATGCCTTCAGGAAGAATTTGGAGAGCGCTCTGAGATTCGGCAACCCTCTGTTGGTGCAGGTATGAGTCCGTCTGATGTTCCTTGTAGAAAATCTCCGTCGTTCATCTGTCATGGTCTGGACGTTTGCTCATTCAAGTCTTTGTCTCCCCGTTTCTCTCTCAGGAC
This sequence comes from Labeo catla, assembly GCA_012976165.1. NCBI lineage: Eukaryota > Metazoa > Chordata > Actinopteri > Cypriniformes > Cyprinidae > Labeo > Labeo catla. The sequence goes on from VONZ01000956.1 coordinate 155,357, forward strand.
GTGGAGAGCTACGACCCCATACTGAACCCGGTGCTCAACAGAGAGGTGCGCAGGACTGGCGGCCGAGTGCTCATCACCCTCGGAGATCAGGACATCGATCTGTCGCCTTCGTTCGTCATCTTCCTCTCCACACGAGACCCGACCGTACGTGTTTCCATTGCCCAGATCTCATGTGCTTCACACTGTCTCAATCAAAACAAATAGGGCTGAATGATTATGACAGAAATCATAAATGCTGATTATTTCCCCAAGTCAATAGAATTTATGTTACTTATTTGTTGGGAGGCAACTGCATTTCATATGCTTAATATTTAGATGACGCATTCAAACCGGTCCATAGAGCACACGGTACCGTTACCGGACATAATGCATCTCTGCTAGCTAACGTAGCCAACATCAGACAGGTTTCTATTGTATCCATGTTTTCTGATCACAGCCTCTTCGCCTTGCCATAGTAGTGGTGCTCTCATGTTGCTATGGTTACTGTGTCAATCATGGCTGTCGTCAATGACTCGTACAGAACTGTCATTTTAGCCAATTTGCTCTTGCGTTTAAATGTGTGTTACTTAGCTCATCACACACCATTTTATTGGTAAAATACAGTTGAATGGAAACAGGCTTTAGACAGCAAATTTCACAACATTTTTTAACGCATATTCTCTGTTGATGACAAAACATTGCAAAAAACTGGATGGAAACTTGGCTACGGAGTTTATATTGCGTTTGTATTTTGTGTTATGATGGCGCTGACTGTTTTGAGCAGATTTCTTCTGCACAGTGACTCATTTGACGCCTCTGACTGGTCGTCGGTAATGGCAGCGGCTGTAATCAAACTCTGTTATTTTGCTGATTACTTATGCAGCACGACACACAGGCGGGTAACGGTTGCATTGTGACGTGTCTTTGCAGGTTGAGTTCCCTCCTGACCTTTGCTCACGTGTGACCTTTGTGAACTTCACCGTGACCCGCAGCAGCCTGCAGAGCCAGTGTCTCAACGAGGTTCTGAAGGCCGAACGTCCCGACGTGGACGAGAAACGATCAGACCTCTTGAAACTGCAGGGTGAGCGACAGAGAATGTCACAGGACGTCTTGTCCGCTCATTGAGGAAGTGTTGATCGTTAATTGGTTTTGTTGAATCCGCTCAGGTGAGTTCCAGCTGCGTCTGCGTCAACTGGAGAAATCGCTCTTGCAGGCCCTGAACGAGGTCAAGGGTCGCATCCTGGACGACGACACCATCATTACCACCCTGGAGAACCTGAAGAAGGAAGCGGCGGAGGTGACCAGGAAAGTGGAGGAAACGGACATCGTCATGCAGGAAGTGGAGACGGTGTCTCAGCAGTATCTGTCTCTGTCCACAGCCTGCAGCAGCATCTACTTCACCATGGAGGCTCTGAACCAGGTCACGGCTCTGCCGCACTCCTCGTGTGTGTGTGTGTGTGTGTGTGTGTGTACTTGTTTTTGCTACATTGTGGGGACCAAATGTCCCCACAAGGATAGTAAAACCTGACATTTTTGACATTGTGGGGACCGGCGGTATTATTAAAAATAGTAAATGATGTTTATCTGAAAGTGTAACGATGCAAACATGTTTTCTGTGAGGGCTAGGTTTAGGGTTAGTGTTGGGTTAGGGGATAGACAATATCGTTTGGTCAGTATAAAATCTATAGAAGTCTATGGAAAGTCTCCACAATTCACAAAAACAAACGTGTGTGTGTGTGTGTGTGTGTGTGTGTGTGAACTCTGGCTCATGTGGGTCTGTCTCTTTCATAGATGCACTTCCTGTATCAGTACTCGCTGCAGTTCTTCCTGGACATCTACCACACCGTGTTATACGAGAACTCAAACCTGAAGAGCGTGAGCGACCACACGCAGCGCCTGTCTGTCATCACCAAAGACCTGTTCCAGGTGAGAAAAGCTGCATCTGAGCACTGAAGGACTTTTACACCAAACGCAAACATTCAGCACAATAGGAGTAGACCCGACTGAGGCAGATTCCTGTCTCTTGCACAAAAACAGATTTATTTTACCTGTTCAGTTAAAGCGAGACACTGCAGGTGAAAAGGGTAAAAAAAAAAAAAACAAATTAATAGTTATCACTTTACTTACCCAGTTGATTGATTACATTGATAATTGCAGACATTTTTTGTATTACCAGTTTTCTAAAATGTTAGGTTTAAATATGCAATATAATAATATGAGGTATTATTTAATAATTTGCATACATTTATAGTACAAAAATCTAAACACTGGATGAAGTCAGTTTCAAAATTCTTGTTTAATTTTTTTGACGTATTAGAGTTTTTTGGACCGAAAACAATATATTTATTTGTATAAAATGTTGTATATAATTAAGCGAATTATATCTGAACAAATCCCTCTGTAAAAACCTTCAGGATATAGACAGGAATGAAAATTTAAAGTCGTGTGTAAGTGCTGCTGAAGTGTTGATTTATGTCTCAGTGAGGGAGAGAAAAATCATTTTGAGAAAACAGCCTTTAAAAATATGTATTGCAATTGAAATCTATTTACACAAAAAGATAAAGTGCTATAAAAGTGCTAACACTTAAGTGTCTTTTGGATGTTTTCTTTCCACTAGTCTGAAAAACACTTTATGAAAAACCAAAATCTCAAACTTGACAGGTGCATAAAAAACAGTGTTTTTGCCTGCAGTGTCTCGCCTTAATAAACACACACAGGGAAATACAAAAAAACGAATTAAATGCAAACCTGCAATCACTAAATGATACAGATACAGTCCATCTGACTGACCATTGTTTTTTCTGCTGAATTTAAACACATTTAACCGCAGAAGAGTTAAAGAGATGGTTCACCCAGAAATGAAAATTCCCTCATGTTGTTCCAAACCTGTAAGAACAGCATTTACTTTTTTTTAAATCACTGAAATGACGATAAATTTGCTGTTCCTGTCTTGTGGTGTTCTTTTTGTTTGTTTTTTTTAATTTATTTATTTATTTATTTATTTTTTTAAATTGTTTCTTTGCGTTCACTTATTTATTCAGGAAATATTGAGTAGCGTGTGGCGTTTTTTTTTTTCTGTTCAGGTGGCGTTTAACCGAGTTGCTCGAGGAATGCTGCATCAGGATCACATCACGTTTGCCATGCTGCTCAGCCGCATCAACCTGAAGGGCTTGACCAGGTACAAACATCTAGAAACAATGTCCAGATTTCACAAATGCACTTTAATAAATCAATAAGGGAGTTAATCTCCACTTGAATCAGTTATTTCTTTTTTTAAAACTATTTCATTGAAACGAGTTTGCAAATCTATGCGTGTGTGTGAATGCAAAGCATCAGTGAGAAAAGAATCACGTTCTGCTTAACGTCCTCTACATCCTTATTTTATTAGTAATACATTTAAAGTGAACCTCAGAGTGATCTGTGTTTGTGATCATGTGTGTTCAGATCAGATGAGAGCAGGACCGTGATTCCACTGAGATTTACAGAAAGAGAAAAATCTGATTTCTGGCCTTTAGAGCTTTAACTCTGTCTGAGAGTCGTGGTTTTGTTCACGATCATCTGAGATCAGAGCTGCGTCTGTTTTCTGAGGATGTGGGGCTCAGATGTTTCCTCTCGTGTTTCCCAGCGAGCCGTCGTTCGACGCAGAGTTCCAGCACTTCTTGCGTGGGAAAGAGATCGTGTTGAGCGGGACGACCGTGCCGAAAGTGAAGGGTTTGACCGGCGAGCAGTCCGAGGCCATGGTGCGTCTCAGCCGTCTGCCTGCGTTTAAAGACCTGGTGGCCAAAGTCCAGGCCGACGAGGTGAGCGTCTCTCCATCCGTCCTGTAGGTGTCTGTTGTTCACCGCAGAGCGTCTGAATGTGCCTTTCTGTCCTCCAGCAATTCTTCATGTGGATCGAGAGCAACTCGCCGGAGCTGTCGGTGCCGTACCTGTGGACCGAAGAGAAGACGTCCAGTGAGTCCAGTGTGTTTTCACACGCCGTAGCTCCCTGTGAGAGTCTGCAGGACTGACGTGTGCGTGTGTTTTATGTTTGTCCTCAGCTCCGATCGGTCAGGCCGTCCACCAGCTGCTGCTGATCCAGGCGTTCAGACCCGACCGTCTGCTGGCCATGTCGCACATCTTTGTGTCAAAAGTCATGGGAGAAAACTTCATGGCCATCATCGAACAGCCGCTCGACCTGGCCAACATCGTGGACAGTGAGGTGAGGACGCGTGTCTGCGTTGTGCTGACGCTGTGACGGTTCAGATGCTGCATCACTGCTTCTGTGTGCAGGTGAAGCCGGGGACGCCGGTGCTGATGTGCTCTGTGCCCGGATACGACGCCAGCGGGTTGGTGCGAGATCTCGCCGCTGAGCAGAACAAACACATCACCTCCATTTCCATCGGTAAGAACCTTCAGTATTTACACGATCTGTGTTGGGGGATTCGTTTTTTTTCAAGTAACTAGTGAAGTAATGCATTACTTTTGAATTTATAATGAAACATTCGAGGTTTTTTTTTTTAAATAAGTTTCCCATTTATTCACTGTGTGTTGAGAGAAATCGGGAGTAAGTGCACAGCATTTTCTTCAGCCTGAAGTGAATTCATTTAACTTTCAGTGCGAAAGGGTCCTTACAGTTGCCAAAAATCTAACATTTTTTAGTTTTTTTTTTTAATTAAAAAGCAAATAAGCAAGCCTAGCCCAGGTGACAGAAAAAGTAACGCAGTTAATTACTTTCAGTAAAAACTAACAGAATTGTCCCTGTTAAACTAGTGAAGTAACACGCGTGGTCCATCTTTAGGTTCGGCTGAAGGCTTCAATAAGGCCGACAGAGACATCAACACGGCGGTGAAGTCCGGCAGGTGAGAGGAGATCAGCTGACCCTCCTTACTCTCGATCAGTCAGTCAGACTGCGATCGGCTGGTCACACGATCTCACGTGCGTTTGTGTTTAAGGTGGGTGATGTTGGAGAACGTTCATCTGGCTCCCGGCTGGCTGATGCAGCTGGAGAAGAAGCTTCACTCCATGCAGCCGCACGCCAGTTTCCGGCTCTTCCTCACCATGGAGATCAACCCCAAGGTCACGCATCGCTTCCTGTGCTTATTCTGTACCGTAAGAATCACATTGTCTGACGTTTGACCGTATCTCCCTCAGGTCCCTGTGAACCTGCTGCGAGCCGGACGCATCTTTGTGTTCGAGCCTCCTCCCGGTATGAAGGCCAACATGCTGCGCACGTTCAGCAGTATTCCTGTGGCGCGCATGTGCAAGGTGAGCGGCGGCGGCGGCGGCGACCCCGTGGATTCAGAAATGAACGAGCAGCGTCTGTATCGCCATCGTGTTAACGATTCCCTGCGGCGCTGAGTCTCCAGTGCACTGAATCGGATTCATATTTACTTGATTTGTGTATTTACTTGAATTGATGGGAAATTATCGTAAGGACCATTATTTTATAAGTAGTTTTAATCAGTTTGATAAAAATGTGCACTTTGTGATGCATGTCGTAAGAATATAGTGATATCAATTCATATCTACTGTCGGTGATTAATTCTCCATCTTCAGATGAATCTGAATCAGCAGCAGTTTTACCGAATGCAGGGCTCCTACAAGGTGTTTAAAGTGCTTGAATTTTACTTTTTGAAATTTAAAGTCTGGAAAACCCTTGAAAATATCTAAATTCATGAAGAGGTACTTGAAAGACAATGCGTCTTTAAGTGTTTAATTTCTTCAATAAGCACACATCTTTTCATGCAAAATTTACAGAATTTAAAAAAACATTTTATTATTATTATTTATTTATTTTATTTATTTTTTTGCCTATTTTAGTTAATGTCATAACACTATGGAGGTAAATCATCTGTAGCACTGACAGTGTCACGTAAACATGGCTAAAGACGCAAAAAGAGGAACAGATGAACTGAATCAATTGAGAGAGTCATTTACGCTGGAACCGCTCCGATTGATACAAACTCGTGACTTCTTTTCATTTCAAGTGATTCTCGTAAAGCCATCTAAAAGCCATTGCGAAATGATTCACTATTTTAAAGCGATCCAACCGGATTGTGTATCGCAAATCATTTGCTTCAGATCGGGCCGTCAAATCACGTATTGCGAATCATTTAATTTAGATCTGAACTTCGGAGCGGGTTCTTGAATCACTATGCAAATTGAATGATTCGAGATTCGTGAACCGCGTTCCAAGTCCTGATCTGAAATGATAGTTTGCAAATCATTATTCAGAACTTCGTAGCGGGTTCGTGAATCTTTTGCTTTAGACTGAAACCTAGTAATGCGAATCATGAATCATTTGATTTATATCGGCACTTCAGATCGGTTTTGTGAATCTTTTTTTTTTCTCAAATAGTAGAAAACATCAAACCGTAAGTGAGATCTCTGATTGAAGTCCTTGAAAACCCAAAAAGTAGTGCTTAAAGTCCTTGAAGGTCCTGGAATTTTATTTTACGATCCTGCAAATGTTGCCAGATGTTCATTTCGAAAGAATCTTTCTGCTGAAGGGCTTTTCTTCAGTCAGCCGCTGGCGTTTGTTGTGGTTCCCTCGTCGCTCATGATGTCTGTCTTTTCTCTCAGTCTCCAAACGAAAGAGCTCGCCTGTACTTCCTCCTGGCCTGGTTCCACGCCGTCATCCAGGAGCGCCTGCGTTACGCTCCGCTCGGCTGGTCTAAGAAGTACGAGTTCGGAGAGTCTGATCTGCGCTCGGCCTGTGACACTGTGGACACCTGGCTGGATGATACGGCGAAGGTTCGAGTCTGTTTCTCCTGCTTGTTCTTCTGTGTCTGTGTCTGAGCGCAGGGACTCTGAGCATCTGTCGTTTCTCCGCAGGGTCGGCAGAACATCTCTCCGGATAAGATCCCGTGGGCGGCGCTGAAGACCCTCATGGCCCAGTCCATCTACGGAGGGCGAATCGACAACGAGTTCGACCAGCGGCTCCTCAACACCTTCCTGGAGCGTCTCTTCACCACCAGCAGCTTCGACAGCGAGTTCAAGCTGGCGCTCAAAGTGGACGGACACAAGGACATCAAGATGCCCGACGGGATCCGGTCAGCGCAAACCCGTTTCAGTTTAATTATCTTTCTGTGTTCTGCGTTTAGATTTACAGATAATGCTCAGATAAAGACGTTAAAAGCAAGTGCGGTCACATTAGCAGAATTTCACAAGCTAAAAAAGATCCATTGTCTGTTTTGAATGGTGTAGTGATGAATGAAGAACAGCTCAAACAGACGTAGGGCTGGAAATTTATTTATTTTTTTTATAATTGGTGAATTTTGAACCATTAACTGTTATTTTCCTGTTAATCTGAAAGTGTTTGAAGCGCTTTATAACTAGACTGTGTTTGCTGTTGCTCAGGCGCGAGGAGTTCATTCATTGGGTGGAGATGCTGCCGGACACTCAGACTCCGTCGTGGCTGGGTCTGCCGAGTAACGCCGAGAAGGTCCTGCTCACTACTCAGGGTACGAGCGTCTACAGGCCTGTCATGAAGATGGTTTACTCCTGAACTCTGACCCTTCTCGTCTTCATCTCTCTCTGTCTCTGTCTGTTTCGAGGTCATTCTGTCAGTTTCCACAGGCTTTCATCATTCGGTTCTTCATCATCTCTGAGTTTATGACAGAGCACACCTCCTCGACTGTGTACGCTAGAGGCCTTTAGCGCCGTACGCAGCGGAGCGGGTGTCCTTCTGTCTCCTCAGCCTCCAGTAGCTGTATTTCACTGCCGTCATGTCACCGGCCCCGTGTCGTGTTTCTCGCTTTGTTTTGATGCTGTTTCTCCTCCACAGTTCAGTTCAGTTCAGTCCTGCTCAAATGCATGTCATCCTCAGCGATGCCCTCGTGAACGACAGACACTGGACTTGCCACGGCGCCATCGTTTTCGCTTAATTTCAATCTGTCGAGCGCTAATTGGTGCTTTGGGGACATTTCACCCTGTTGTGCAAAAATGGTTATTTAACTATGAACAGGGTTCGTACAAGGTGCTTAAAGTGCTTGAAGTACTTTTGATTTTGACTTTTTGAAATTGAGTATCAGTTAAACCATTGCGTTGCAAAATGATTTATTGTTTCAGAGCGCTCTTTAAGATCGGGATTTTGGAGCGTGCATCGTGAATCATTTGATTCACTTCAGGGCTTTGGAGTGTGGATTGTGAATCATTTGTGTCAGATCAGGATTTCGGAGTGGTTTCACAAGTCTTTTTCAATTTTTTTCAATTTTTTTTTTTAATTGAACAGTAGAAAAGTGAAACCATTAGGGCAGTACAGTTATAAAACAAAACAAATAAATAAATTGAAAGTTTATGCAAATACAAATCCCTTTAAAAAAGAAAAAGAAAATTAACCGTGGTTTTAATTTGACAGAGAACACATTGTTTGATAAGTGAGATCTCCGATTGAAGTCTTTGAAAATCAAAAAAGTAGTGCTTAAAATTAAAGTCCTGGAATTTCATTTTACAGTATCCGTACGAACCCTGGATGAACCAGCACGCCAAACTCTTCTTTAGGAGAACACGCGTAATTCAGGTCTATTCCGTTTGGCTTCCTTCATAATGTTTTCCCGACTTGCACCGAGCGTTAGCCGTATCAGACCGTGGCAAGCCTTCCAGTTACTCCTTGTCAGGATTTGAGCACTTGAACCTCCTTATTAACACAGTGCCTGAACATTCAAGTTTGTCCAGCTGTTAATTTGATCTCCCTCCTTCACTTCCTGTGGGCGTCTCCCTCCCGTACCTCATTTCCTCCTCCCCCGGCTGCTCCTTCCTCCCGCTGCTCCCCGCTCAGGCACTGACATGATGGGAAAGCTGTTGAAAATGCAGATGTTGGAGGATGAGGACGATCTGGCCTACGAGACGGAGAAGAAGCAGCGCACCACGTCCTCGTCTGACGCGCAGCCGGCCTGGATGAGGACGCTTCACACCACGGCCCGCAACTGGCTGCAGCTCATCCCGGAGTCCGTCAACCCCCTCAAACGCACCGTGGAGAACATCAAGGTACGGCCCGCGGGTCATCCGGAGCGACTCGTGTTGCAACTGCGTCTGTTCATTTGAATGTTTTAAACGGTGCATAAAACACTGTTACAAACCATACGATTTATTGTGATTTCATGAAGTCTTTGATGGCAGATCAGATTGTGTGCATCATATAAACAGATCAAACACTCATGAAAGCGTTTGCTCTTCCCAGGATCCTCTGTTCCGGTTCTTCGAGCGCGAGGTGAAGATGGGCGCGCGGATGCTGCAGGACGTGCGTCAGGATCTCACCGACGTGGTGCATGTGTGCGAGGGCAAGAAGAAGCAAACCAACGTCCTGCGCACGCTCATCAATGACCTCGTCAAAGGTTGGTTTAGCGGAGCGACCTTTGACCCTTCAAATCGGTGTCCGCGAGCGGTCGCTAAAGCGCTGTCGTGTGCTCCGCAGGCATTCTGCCCCGCAGCTGGTGCCGTTACACCGTCCCGGCGTCCATGACCGTCATCCAGTGGGTCGCAGACTTCAGTGAGCGGATCAAGCAGCTGCAGCAGATCTCGCAGGGAGCGGCCAGCGGCGGCGCTAAAGAGCTCAAGGTGCGGTAACACAGCCATTAGAGCGGCGCAGATCGAGAGAACATGGGCTCACAGTGGAAATCCAGCTTACGTGTTTGCTGGTGTTCTATAGCATGTTATACAATACAGATCGTTTCTGAGCAGCTTCACAGTGATGAACAAGAAAATAGTGATTCAGGGATGCAGACAGGTTAAGCAGCTCTAAAAAATTTGTAAACTGCCATTATTCTGTTAAAGTCCATCAATGTTGGAATGAGTTCAGTTCATCTATAAAGCAGCTCTGGAGAAATATTGCCACATACAAGCGAACCCAACTAATCAAGCCAAAGGTGACGGTGGCAGCGAACCCAAACTGAAATCTTTCTGAATGTTTCATCCAGTTCCATCCAAGATGATTAAAATGGCAAATTGAAATAAAATGTTTTCATGATTAATAGTCAGCAGGCTAATATCACAGACAAGAAGCAGAAATCACAATCCAAATCTGATTTAACATGCAGCTGTTCATGAACAGTGTTGGGGAAATTTACTTTTAAAAGTAATTCATTACTATATTGCCTTACTCCCTAAAAAAGTAAATAATTACGTTACTTTTTATGGAAAGTAATACATGTTCCGTTACTTTTCAAATCTGGGCAGAGTTTGTTTGTTTTTAATATAAAAAGTTCTATTTTTGGCAAATGTAAAAGCTCTTTCACACCAAAAGCCTCAGACTGAAGGAAAAGTAAATTGACATCTGTACAGCAGAACACAGGAAGTTCAACACGCTTTAGTAATAAAAAGAACAACAAATGTTACTTTCTCGAGTAATTTTTGCTTATTAGTATGGTTAAATCAGATCATCAATTTTTGCAGCAAAGACGCTGGTTAATAAAAAGGATTAAATACATAAAGGAAATTAGCATTATTTAATGTAGTATTTAACATATACAATTATTGCAGGTTAGTGTCATTCTAAGTTAGCATTGCATTGTTTTTATTCATTTTGAGGAAAATGGAATGTTTTTTAAATTGAGTGAGATGAATTAATGCATGTTCACATTTATTCTAGAACTAAAGTAACATCTCACTCCTGATTTCTCTCTACATGGGCACAGGAGAACTTTCAATCAGTAAATGGGGGAAAAAAGTAACTGTGTCACTTATTTGAAAAAGTAACTGATAATTTCTTGTAAATTAAAAAGTAACACATTACTAGTTGAAAAAAGTGATCTTATTACATAACTGAAGTTACTTGTAATGTGTTACCCCAACACTGTTTATGAATGAACGCTGAAGTGAATTGATCTGAATGATGACACTGCGTCTTTTAGAGCTTTTAGAAAGTTGAATGACAAGCTCAACTTCAGCATTCGAAGCATTTTAACTGGCTCTTGTTCTCGTTCAGAACATCCACGTGAACTTGGGCAGCCTGTTCGTGCCGGAGGCCTACATCACGGCCACGCGTCAGTACGTGGCTCAGGCCAACAGCTGGTCTCTGGAGGAGCTCTATCTGGAGGTCAACGTGACGTCAGCTCAGGGCGCCGCTCTGGACGCCTGCAGCTTCGGCATCAAGGGTGAGAGCCTCGGGCGGCCCGAGAGAGACGTGACGGTGAGCGGTTTCGGTCGTCTGCTGCGATTTCAGCACGTTCTGTTTTTCCGTCCGCAGGTCTGAAGCTGCAGGGAGCCACGTGCGCCAACAACAAGCTCTCGCTGTCCACCAGCATCTCCACCGAACTGCCGCTGACGCAGCTGCGCTGGATGAAGCAGAACAACACCGAGAAGAGGAACATGGTCAGTCGCCGCGAACCCTCGACGCCGCTCTGATCTTCTGCTTTCCTTCCCGATTCACAGTCTTTCTCTCTGTTTCCGCAGGTCACGCTGCCCGTCTATCTGAACTTCACGCGCGCCGATCTCATCTTCACCGTCGATTTTGACATCGCCACCAAGGAAGACCCGCATCACTTCTACGAGCGCGGAGTCGCCATCCTCTGCACCGAGTAGACGCGGGTTCGCCAGTAACCGGTCAAACTCATCACTTACCTTCACTAGTCATTCCTATTAATGTCGCTAACAGAAACGCGTGTAGGTGAATCATAGCTTCGCATGTCACGTTTAACTGGAAAGAGTTTAGAAAGTCAGACGCACGTTGGATGATGGATTGTGTTCGGGTTTCTGAGAACAGATGTTTTAGTAGAACTGGAGAGGATTGTGTGTGTTTTATAGATGGAAAAATGGAAGTCGATTCAAGTTTTGCATAATTGGTGGTTTTCAATAAAGCTCATTTAGATGAAATGTTCCTGGAGTGTTTTGTCACATCTGCATGTTAATTCATTTGAGCCTGTAGGATCCTTAAATGTACATGTCAATTAATAAATCTCCCATCTGTCTGAAAATGCTTCTCCTGAGTCCTTCATTCAAGGGTCAAAATTTACAGGGTTCTGTTCAGATTTGACTCTTCATTTGTAAGACGATGGAATAATTGCAAGTAAATGTCAGTCGCTCTAACATGAAATGCAGTCGGTGCGTTTGCTGGTCTAACACACGGTGTGGAAGTCGATTCCTCCCGCTGGAGCTGCACAGTGACCGTCTGCCTTCAGCGCCACCTCCTGTCCTGATCCAGCACTGCACCAGGAACAACATCTGGCTTCACACAGTTCCAGGACAGCAGAAACGCTCCAGAATCAGGATGTGAGGCTGATCTGATTCTGATTCTTTACTGGTGACTACAAGCTCTGCTGTGATGCGTTGACGTCCTCTTACACGCTACACAATACAGAGAAATACGGACAAAGAACTGCAGATTTTTTTCACCCCATGATGAATAACTTTGTTTTGCCTCTGCAGACTGCGTCATAATGCTGATAAAACAAGCATTCAAATGAAAAACAGCAAATGCTGAATAGGAGTTTTCCAAATGTTGTTCTCTCATTGGATGAAAATAAAATCAATCACTGCACTCACATTTGTGACCACAAAATCAGTCATAAGGGTCAATTTTAGAAAATTGGTATGTTTGCGTCATCTGAAAGCTGAAAAAAATAATCTTTCCGTTCATGTATGGTTTGTTAGGAAAGAACAATATTTGGTTGTGATACAACTATTTAAAAATCCGTAATCTGAGGGTACAAAAAACAAATCAAAATATTGAGAAAAATCACAAAGTTGTCCAAATGAAGTTCTTAGCAATGCATATTACTAATAAGTTTTTATATATTTACAGCAGGAAATTTACAAAATATCTTAATGTAACAATTTTTATTCAATATCCTAATGATTTTTGGTATTATTATTATTATTTTTTTTAAATGATCTTATTTTGACCCATACAATATATTGTTGGCTACTGCTACAAATACACCCATGACACTAATTTCAGGGTCACATATATGAGAAAAGAAACTAATATCCAGTGAAACTGGCCTGTTTTCTCCAGACATTATTCATCAGCTTTGACAGAAATATCTATATATTTCTCTTGTCGTCTACAAACACCTGCTGCGATGTATGTGTTTGTTCTCTGTGCATAAAGACAAACTCATTGTAAACTGATGCAACGCATGAGCAATTTACTCAAGAAATCTTGAATTTAGGTTAGTTTTATTAGTCTTTATTTATTGCTGAAATAGTTTTGCGACATCAGTATTGAAGCTTTAGTTGGTGAAAGAACAACTCTATTTTTTCTTTTGTATTTCAACACCTGACCTTCAGACCTCTTCTTCTGTTATTAGCGTCTCTATTTCCAAACAACTAACGGAAAAACCTTCACAAGCAGCGGTGAGATCCTTCACACGGCAGTGAATCTGATGTCCAGTTCCAGTGCTGTCGTTTCATCCTGACCTCATAAAGCCAAGCTTTCCACCTCCATATCGCTGATGCACTGCCGCTTCCTCTGCATGCCGTCGTCGCCCGACGGGGGAAAGAACTTCCTCTTTGAAAACGCTGCATGGAAAGCAGGGCTGTCTGGAGACCCGCTCTGGATCCTCCTGCCGGCGTGGAGGCACGCGTCTGTACCGGACGGCACCGCGGGAGAGTTCAGGGAGGATCTGGTGTTGAACCCGGAGTCGGAGAGATCCGCTTTTACACCCGTTAAGGCCTTACAGAGAGGCCAGAAGCCCTGGTTTGGCGTCTCCAGCTCAGAGTCGCTGGACGACTGCATCTGGACGTCGACACGGCGAAGATCTGCAGCGTCCGTCCGAGTCACATCTCTCCTTGTTTCTCTGAGAGCAGATGAAGGGTTGAGGGCCAATCTACGGCCCGTCCCTTTCATCCGAAAGCCGCCGTGCCTTTGCTTCTTTGAACCTTTAGCAGAAGAACCAGAGTCTTCAGAGCTTCCGTCGTAAGGATCCAGACACTGAAAACAACGGTCACATCCAAGTTCAGGAAAAACTATCAAATCATCTTTGAGACGTGGTTTGTAACTAAAGAAATGAATCACTACCTGCTGGTAGTTCTGTCCACTAAAGCGCAGGTGTTTCTCAGGAGCTTCTGGAGTGCTGCTGCTTTCACGGCCCTGACGTGAGGCGAGAGATCACGCAAGAGTTCACATCAAATGTTTAGCTTAGATCACATTGGAGCATTTGAGGTCAACGTTCATCAGAAATACCTTGCTGCTGCTGACATCAGACCATCTTGGGTTTGACTCTGATTCAGAGTCTGAACTGGAATCTACTTTACACATCTCCTGACAGAAGATCACAGACAGCATTAAACACACACACACACACACACACATGTTGGGTTTACATGTTTTATGGGGACATTCCATAGGCGTAATGGTTTTTATACTGTACAAACCGTATTTTCTATCACCCTACACCTACCCTACACCTAAACCTAGCCCTCACAGGAGACTGTGCACACTTTTACTTTCTCAAAAAAACTCATTGTGCATGATTTATAAGCCTGTTTCCTCATGGGGACCTCACAAATGTCCCCACAAGGTCAAAATTTACTGGTATTAATATCCTTGTGGGGACATTTGGTCCCCATAACGTGATGAATACCAGGTGCACACACACACACACACACACGGATCAACAGACACATCAGAAAGAAAACCGAGACAAAGTCTTACCATGTATTTGAATGCCAGTCTACCCACAACATCTGACTGGACCGTATTGATCAGTTCTTCCATTCCAGATCACTCTCAATCTCAATCAGAGTCAATCTCATCAATCACTCACTCACTTCACGCTGCTTTTATAGGTGATCAGAGCCAATCCTGTCATGTTATAGTGTGTGTGTGTGTGTATGTGCTCAGGCTTCAGTCGAGGCCTTCAGATTTAAAGGCACTGAGCGCTGAACCACGGAAGATCATCGAATCGTGAGGAATCTGGGTTTAGATTCTACTCATGTGTATTTTTATGTATGTGAGGACGAATCTGACAATACATTAATTTGATTGTGTTTCCGCCTCCGCCTGAATAAAAGATAAAAAAGGTCATTGCGACTTTGTATCTCGTGATGCTGAATGTTTTTTTGTTACATTTGCGAGTTACAACGTTCAGTTTTGCAGATGTTCACAGAATTGCGAGTTTATATCTCGGAATTCTGACTTTATAACTCGCAATTGTGAGGAGAAAAGTCAGAATTGTGAGCTAACACGTCGCAATAAGCCTTTTTTCTTTCTTGTTTTTATTCAGTGGCGGAAACGGGCTTCCATAGAGAAACCATCCACCATAAACTGTTTATAATATTGACATTTCGTAAAGCTTTCGCTCACTTTATTATTTGATGTGACATCGTATTATTATTGGTTTTTATCCTTTTCAATTGTGTGTATGTGTGTAAATGTGCACGTACTGTTACTACTTATGCATTTAACTTTTTTTTTAATCAGGCAAAAAAAAAGCACAAATTTTCTATTTGATTTTGATTCAATAGTTAGATATATAACAAACACAAAGGAAAAACGGAAGTTCATCCAAAACGGCTGTGTTTTGTCGGTAAGTTTCTGCGGTGACGATGGCCAGAAAAAAAAATCAAAATCGTCCTCGCGCAAATTCGTCGCAAACGTCTCAGGATCGAGTCTGAGCGCTGACCGCTGAGGTGTGTACTAGTGCGCATGCGCGGCGCGTCAGATCCGGGCCTGCGGAAGGATGAATGTAAATGTCAAAGATGGCGGCGGAGGGAGGAGGGAAGGAGATGAACGAGATCAAGAGTCAGTTCAGCACGCGGGAAGGCGCGTATAAACTCCTCACGCACTCCGAATACAGCCGGCCGAACCGCGTGCCCTTCAACTCTCAGGGCTCGAACCCCGTCCGAGTCTCGTTCGTCAACGTCAACGACCAGTCCGGTAACGGCGACCGAATCTGCTTCAATGTGGGCCGGGAGCTCTACTTCTACATCTATAAAGGCGTCAGGAAGGTGAGAACGACACGCGTTTGTCCGCGCCTTTGTCAAATAGCTGTTATTTCACATCACGGGTGACGCCGACGTGAATGTCACACGCACGCGCACGCACACGGGCGCCCTTTCACTGCTGACGCGCAAATAAAAGCCGTTTGTTTTGTTTATTTGTGTGTGTGTGTGTGTGTGTGTGTGTGTGTGTGTGTGTGTCCAGTCAGTTCGTCATGTTGATGGCCATCAGCAGCTCAGGGCCTCAGCGCACCTGCACTGACCCGAGTGTGTGTGTGTGTGTGTGTGTGTGTGTGTTGTTTTGACAGGAGTGTGTTTGCTGTTAATCAGTGTGTGTGAGGATCGTTGATCTGCTGTGAGGAGTGTGTTGTGTGGTTCATATGTTCATTGGTTTCTATAGTTCATATTATTCATGTGGTTCATATGAACCGCCACTAAACATGAGTCATGTGTTCATCGCTTTACACGGTTCATGTGTTCATTAGTGGCTCATGTAGTGTTTTTCACCAGTTGATCTGCATTAGTAGCTTCACAGCTGTGTCGTGTTCTGACACGTGATTTGTGTGTTTATGGATGTTTTGATGGTAGTGGTCAGTGTTTTTGTTGTTGTTGTTGTTTTTACACTGTGTCTTTTGGATGAATCCCTTTGCTTGCTCTAGTCTCATTTGTGTAGACGCTGAATGAACACACGACCATGTTTTACTCATGTAGCTCAAACGTGTGATGATCTCTGTCATATTTCTGATGTCATGATGATCAGGGTTCGTACAAGGAGCTGAAAGTGCTTGAAATACTTGAATTTGACTTTGAAATTTAAGGCCTGGAAAACCCTTGTAAATATCAGTATTCCTGAAGAGGTACTTGAAAAATGCTTGAATTATCAAAAGACAATATATCTAAGAAATAAGTGTTTAATTTTTTATATATATCTTTAATAACTTTTCATGCAAAATTTACACAATTCAAAAAACTTTTTTCACTTATTTCAGTTAATAAAACTAGTAACCAAACTGCAAAAATACTAATAAAACACAAAACTAGTGAGTTAAGCCAGTAGTAGTGCTGACATTGTCATGTAAACATGACTGAAGGAACAGATGAACTTAATCAATTTAATTTTGAACTGAATCAAAGCAATTTACACTGGAACTGCTCACATTGATTCAAAATTGTGACTTCAATCATTTATTTCAAGCCTCTAGCCACTAGCAAAAAAAAAAAAACATTCCGAATTTTGACATTGCTTGTAATGTTTTAGCATGTAGTGATGAGTGAAACTGTGTTTTTCGAAGCTCCAAATCAGTTAAACCATTGCATTGCAACATGCTTTACTGTTTCGAAGCGCTCCAAACGGATCACGTATCGTGAATCGTTTGATTTAGATCGGAGCGCGGATTGCGATTCTAATTGAAACTTTGGTGCAGGTTTGCAAAACATTTGATTCACTTTCAGGACTTCAGAGCACAGATTGTGAATCATTTGTTTTCGATCAGGTTTCACAATAGGGATGGACGATATGGGACTTAAAATTTCTGGTATTATTACGATATCAATGACGATAATTCAGGGAATTCTGTTTCTTTAGAGAAAAGTAGTATCTTTCCAATTTTTACCCCAAATACAGCATAGCTGAGTCCACACGTACAATGTAATGACTGTTTAATTCACGGGAAGCCGGAGGACGCCCTCGCGCAGAAACTCCACATATGCTTTATAGCAGTAGTAATAGTACTGACGACGCTCCAGGAATCTCTAATCCAGGTGTGGCTGTAGCTGAATAAAACACAGATAAAGAAATTTTAACAGAGGAAACTTGACAATAAACATACGATGGCTACAATATATGCTTTATCTGTGTTCTTTAAGTGATCTTAGGTATTTTTATTAGGATAAAGTATATTTATAATGCAATGCTAATCGACATAGCTTTTATAATACTGTAAAATAGTAATGATTTCTGCCTCATTCTGTGATATCAAACCAAAAGGTTTCATACGGATATTTCAAACACTCAACTATGTTATAAAGTGAATTTAGAAAAACATTTACTGCTATATCGCAAACAATAAGCTATCCCCCATCCCTATTTCACAAATCTTTTTTCTGTTTTTTTTTTTTTTTTTTACTTGAACAGTAGAAACCATTATGGCAGTACAGTTATAAAAACAAAACAAATTAAAAAGAAATTGAAAGTTTATGCAAATAGAAATCCCTTTAAAAATTAACCGTAGTTTTAATTTAAAAGAGAAGACCATGTTTGATAAGTGAGATCTCTGATTGAAGATCTCCCTTGAAAATCACAAAAATTGTGCTTGAAAATCCCTGAAAGTTCTGGAATTTCATTTTACAGTATCTGTACAAACCCTGGATGATGAAGGGCCACACTGAGGTCCAGATGTCACTGATCACATTTCAGCTGTTTTCATGCTGGTTTCAGTGGTTTGACTCTCATTGAGACAGAAACACTGGTGGTTCAGTGAACCGGATCAATAACCCTGATATCAACAGGGTGTTTTGTGTTGTATTCAGATAATTGACACGTGTGTGTCCAGTGTTGTGTTGTTGATGTAAAGTGTTGTCGTACATCAGTCCAGTGTGATGTGGTGCAGTACATGAAATGAACACCGAATAAAATAGGAAAAAAGGAAAAGGAACACACGCGCACGCGCGCACACACACACACACACACACACACCCGGAGCAGTGGGCAGCCATATTGCTATCGCTGCGGCGCCCGGGGAGCAGTTGGGGGTTCGGTGCCTTGCTCAAGGGACTCACCTCAGTCGTGGTATTGAGGGTGGAGAGAGCGCTGGTTATTCACTCCCACCACCTTCAATCCCTGCCGGACCTGGGACTCGAACCCGCAACCTTTTGGTTACAGTGCCCCTAAAAAATGACACACTAATTCTCCCGTGCTCGTCGTTTGTGTTTCGTGTGTGATTGTTTTAGCGATGGACGATGTGACGTGCAGCACACACCTGTATCACAGAGGTTTGTGTTTGTGGCACGTGTCGCAGGATTTCTTGAACGGGTTGAACCATTTTGCGGTGCCGCAGGTGTTCAGTCACGCTCTCTGTGTGTTCGCCCGCAGGCTGCTGACCTGAGCAAACCCATAGACAAGAGGATATACAAGGGAACGCAGCCCACGTGCCACGACTTCAACCACCTGACGGCGACGGCGGAGAGCGTGTCCCTGCTGGTGGGATTCTCCGCCGGACAGGTGCAGCTCATCGACCCCATCAAGAAGGAGACCAGCAAACTCTTCAATGAAGAAGTGAGTGATTTGATTTAATGCACATTTGTTGATGAAGTTGGTCAGTTCCGTTTGTTTATGGGCAAACAAATTTATATATAGTACTTATATTATTATACAAGTACATTCTGATCAGGGATCTAAGCTTATTTTATTTTTTAGGAGCACTTGTGCTCATAACTTCAAGAATTTAGGAGCACAGGTAAAATTTTA
The DNA here is from genome assembly GCA_012976165.1 of Labeo catla. NCBI lineage: Eukaryota > Metazoa > Chordata > Actinopteri > Cypriniformes > Cyprinidae > Labeo > Labeo catla. The sequence continues at coordinate 174,662 of VONZ01000956.1, forward strand.
GGAGCACCTTCTAATCAATCAATCAAAAATCTGATGAAAAATCAGCCTTCCCATTACGAGGTGATATTTGACTCCTTAAAGTGATTTACAGGGGAATTTTGTTTTTACCTTTGTAATGGCATTTTTATAACTTTAGTTTACTTAAGTATAAAAGTAAGTTTACTTACTTATGTCAACTGTCAATTTTTTTTATAAATTTTATTTTATAAGCTTTTTAAAATGTCTAATTAAGACAAATAAATAAGAACAAGTAAGAATAAGTCACCAATCAAATGAAATCAGTATTAACAAAATGAATTTGTTGCACAGAAGAACACAAAAGTGTCTTGTAGGTGTATTTTCATATGTTTAATGAGGCTCAGAGGGGCATGAGTGCAATCAAATTCATAAACTCGTGTTTTAAATATAACATTTGGAATATAGAAATATTAAAAGATTTAAATAACTAAAAAAAGATACTTTAAAAATCAAACTAAATCTGCCAGTAGGTGGCGGCAAGTCACTGATTTAATGACTGAATCATTCATTCATTTGATTCGTTCGAACGGCTGATTGATTCAGGAATAAAGCAAGTTTTTATGAATGGGAAATTGAATCATTGACTCACTAGATTAATTTAAAAAGTCATGTTTATTCATAAAGGAAACAGCGCTGTGTTTGAATGGAGATGTGCAGCGGCTCAGTTGTGACTTGTTTCAAACTATTTTTGACGACGAAATAGAGCAAAGTCAGGCAATAGTGTTATAGTCAGACAATGTAAGTCACTTCATATTAACTTCTTGTTTATTGAACTGTTGTATTAAATCAATCTCATTTACAAACTCCCTTAAAAATCATTAAAATCTGTCACACATCGTAGTTCATCACAAAGTTCCATTATAATGAATGAAGTTCTCTACACTGCACAATCAGTCTCTTATTTACAGTTTGTTTATGAAGGGATTGGTGAGATATGTGTGTGATTCATTACTCAACACTGCAAAAACACGTGGAACCTTTGAATCTCCCCTCAGCGCAAACACACTCATGCTGATGGGGTCAGTCGCACTGATGCTCCTAAATATTTATTTGTAGTGGTAAACTTATTTCGGTGGGTTGTAGTGAAGCGGATCTGTTGGTAGTTTTCTCAGATGAAATCACAGTGTTCCAGTGTTGTGTGTTTATTGTGTTGTGGACGATTTGTTTGTCTGTTCCTTTTTTTGGCATCGTTTAAATTTGTAATTAAATTGCTGGACGCGCCGATTATGATCGTCGGCTCTAACCCTGTCCTCTCTGTTTTGTGTTTTCTCCCGCTGAAACGCTCAGAGACTTATCGACAAATCTCGGGTCACGTGTGTGAAGTGGGTCCCGGGCTCCGAGAGCCTCTTCCTAGTAGCTCATTCCAGCGGAAGCATGTACCTGTATAACGTGGAGCACACGTGCGGCACCACGGCGCCTCACTACCAGCTGCTGAAGCAGGGCGAGAACTACGCCGTCCACACGTGCAAGAGCAAGTCGACGCGCAACCCCCTGCTCAAGTGGACGGTCGGCGAAGGGGCGCTGAACGAGTTCGCCTTCTCGCCCGACGGCAAGTTCCTGGCCTGCGTGAGTCAGGACGGCTTCCTGCGGGTCTTCAACTTCGACGCGGTGGAGCTGCACGGGACCATGAAGAGCTACTTCGGGGGCCTGCTGTGCGTCTGTTGGAGCCCCGACGGGAAGTACATCGTGGCGGGCGGCGAGGACGACCTGGTGACCGTGTGGTCGTTCGCGGACTGTCGGGTGATCGCGCGTGGACACGGGCACAAGTCTTGGGTGAGCGTGGTGGCGTTCGACCACTACACCACCAGCGTGGAGGAGAGCGATCCCATGGAGTTCAGCGGCAGCGACGAGGACTTCCAGGATCAGATCCACTTCGGCCGCGACCGGGCCAACAGCACGCAGTCGCGTCTGTCCAAGCGCAACTCCACGGACAGCCGGCCGGTGAGCGTGACGTACCGCTTCGGCTCCGTGGGGCAGGACACTCAGCTGTGCCTGTGGGACCTGACGGAGGACATCCTGTTCCCGCACCTGCCGCTGTCCCGGACGAGGACACACACCAACGTCATGAACGCCAGCGGCCCGCCGGCCACGGGGAGCGGAGGAAGCGGCGGTGCCGTCATCACCGCGGCCTCCAACAACCCCAGCGCCAACGGCAGCAACGGCGGCGGCGGCGGCGGAGGCGGAGGCGGAGGCTCGAACCCGCCGAGCAACTCGCTGCCCGTGCCGCTGCCGCGCTCCAACAGCCTCCCGCACTCGGCCGCCGGCACCGGCAACAGCAAGAGCGGCGTCACGGACAACCCCATCGCCACGGGCGTCAGCAAGTTTGCCACGCTCTCGCTGCACGACCGCAAAGACCGGCATCCCGACAAAGACCACAAGCGCAACCACAGCATGGGCCACATCAGCAGCAAGAGCAGCGATAAACTCAACCTGCTAACCAAAACCAAAACGGACCCCGCCAAGACTCTGGGCACGCAGCTGTGCCCGCGCATGGAGGACGTGCCCTTGCTCGAGCCGCTCATCTGTAAAAAGATAGCGCACGAGAGACTCACCGTGCTCATCTTTCTAGAGGACTGTATAGTCACCGCGTGTCAGGAGGGATTTATTTGCACGTGGGCGAGACCCGGCAAAGTGGTGAGTTCCAGTTTCGCTTCGGCCGCTCGTACCGAGAACGTTTCTCCGTCGGCGGGTGATAATGCAGGTCCTGCGGAGCCGCAGCGCCGCTCGTCTCATCTCGCTTCAGCCCTGGGGCCTCATTTATAACCGCTGCGTACGGTCGACGGGAAAATTCGCACACCTGCACGCAAACTCCGACCCATGCGCACGCACGCTTTGGCTGCACCGAGCGAAATAATGAAGCATTTTAAACTCTGAAACGATTGATTTTAAACTCTTTTAATTTTGATATAAACATTTAGATTGGAAATGACACTCTCAGTACTGGAGATAAGCACTTGGATTACAGTCAGAAGTTAAAAATGATATGAATTGAAATTTTTTTAGTGGATTCGCTGTATTTTAATCACTTTTCCTGTGGCGTGCTATGTTTTAATATCAGTGAGGAGCGCTAGGCACACAATAAATCATCTTTAGACTAAACTGCAGATCACCTTATGAGAGAATATTTTTAGCCAGAACAAGGATAAATGATGCACACAGATGCTGACGGATTCAGAGGTCGAACGGTCCGTCGGCCGGTTTGAGTAGCTCCGACGATAATACTGTACAACTGCTGCACTGAGATGATATTGTGTGAAAAATACCTTTCTATTTGAAGGATAGAATTTAAAGGAAACTGTTTAATTTTTGTAAATATTTTGTCAATGACGTGCAGAGTTGGACAACTGCATTTTTACAGAAATATATAAGTAGGCCAAACTACCCTATATAAATTCCCTGAGACACATGTTTATCTAATCAGCAGTACAGCATAAATGTTATTGATTTAAAACAATTAAAATAGTCTACTATTTGGCCAGTGGAAAAGAATGAATCAACTCTTTTTATTTATATTTTTATTTATAATAAATGTTTTATACAATTTAGTTTTTAAGGATATTTTGAAATTTATTCTAAAACATAAGGATACTGGAAGTTTTTTTTTAGTAATGTAATGAATGTGTATGGCACAAATAGCATTTATGGTCTGTATCATGTTTTCCTATCGCTGACGGTGTTAAACGTGTCACGTGAATGGGAACGATAGGCAGATGAGGTTATGCATAGTAAAACTAGGCTCTTTTATGAATCTGAAAACTTTCATGCGTACGTACACTTTTACAATGAAATCTACGTGAGGTTTTATAAACAAGGCCCTGATGATCGGAAACGGTACGTTCAAATAAAGGGAAGCGTGCGGCTCTCCGGATCCACAGGACCGGGAATAGCAACTTCTGGGGCGATTATGTTAACCTGTTTAATCCCAAATTTTTCCTACACATCAAAATATCCAAATGATGCGTCATTAGTAACCCTTTGACATAATTATTTTTTACATTTCTGTGTGAAAAATTGTGTTTCATGGTCGGTCACAATTGTGACCGGTGGGATAATGTGTGTTGTGAATTAACATATATCCTGGTTCTGTACGTTAGCCCAGCTATTTTAAACCGTTCAATCACATTCTAGGGTTACTAATATGCATTAAAAAAACCCTTATACAACACTGAGATAAAATACAAAAAATACAAGTCAACGTATTTGACACTTGTTACTTTTTTGTAACACACGTCATCAAATTTTTACATTAGTGCTGCCAGTGTTACAACATCAATATTGTGAAGCACTATATAAATAAAGGTGACTTATTTTTTGTAACATTTGAAGTTTTAGTTTAGTGCAATATTTTGTCATTGCAATATTTTAGTGCAGTTTTCACTAACAACTGCAATTGAGTTTATATGTAAACCTAAATTCACTGTTATCCCACCGCTCACTATTGTGACCATTAACATGTTTCCTCATTCTGTGAGCACAATCAACAAAACTGAATATATGTGACCCCGGAGCACAAAACCAGTCATATGTCGCTCAGGTGTATCTGTAGCAATAACCAACAATACATTGTATGGGCCAAAATGATCGAAGTAAAGATCATGTTCCATGAAGATATTTTGTAAATTTCCTACTGTAAATATATCAGAACTTAATTTCTGATTAGTAATATGCATTGCTAAGAACTTCATTTGGACAACTTTAAAGTTGATTTTCTCAGTATTTAGATTTTTCTTTCTTTTTTTTTTTTTTTTGCACTCTCAGATTCCAGATTTTTGAATAGTTGTATCTCAGCCAAATATTGTCCTATCCTAACAAACCATACATCAATGGAAAGATTATTTATTAATTTTTCGGATGTTCATATTTTAATACTAGACACCTTGAAGATAATGTGTATCAAAAGTCTTAGTCGTATCTTTATGTTCACATACTTTACTAACCTTCAGTTTTGGAGGTTTGATGCAGTCATCATCATCATCTCAAGGTGCAAACAGAAATTAAACTGCTCTGGTCATGTGACGATTTTCACTAATCATGTGAAACTGCACATATTTAATTGAGACGCTTCATTTTTTCCATACTTGCAGGAAGTGCACTAAAAGGGTTTTTAGAGCTTTATAAATGAAATCCTTTTTTAGTCACTATTGTGACCGGTGGGATTAAATGGGTTAAGAACTAGTTTGACCATGTATCAAGAGATAATGAGTCTTGTTGGGCCAATCTACCTTTTTGTAACTAACCCTAACCCTAACTAGTCTAAGCAGTGTAAGCATTTGGCCACTGGTCTAGATGTGTTAAGTATTCAATATCAGGATCCAGACGTTCCTCTGAAGTGGGAAACGAGCCGTAGACACCACTGACGTTCACTTTAAATGCTTCAAACCACAGACGCTCTAGAAAGAAATGTTTGATTCGGAGAGTATTTTTATGGCTGTAGCGAGTCTTGTTTGAGTTTCGTATTGGTTTGATGCTCCCTATGTAGTGCGTTGTAATTCCGTGACGCGGCGAATGCTGTGTGTGAGCGTTTGTCCTGAAGGAGCCCAGTGTCGAAACGTCTTTAACTAGTTGACCGTGATCTGCCAGTGTGGTGAGATGTTTTTCCTCCTGTATGTGGTTTGGTTCAAATGTGTTTTCTTCGTTTTTTTGCAGGGGTTGTTGTCATCCCAAAACCAAGCCAACTCTCCCAGTGGAACAGTAGTATAGCCACAATATTTCTGCTGCTATGAGATCCGCATCACGCCGCGCCGGCGTCTCCGCTCAGAACACATTGGTTTTCTTCCTCTCCTTTCCCTTTTGGTTCTTCTGTCGTTCCGGAGGCCCGTGTTCGCAGTGAACGTGCTGAATCTGTGCGTCCGTGGAAAGGCTGTACCGCGGCCACGGGGTTCCTTTGATTTCTTCTGTTCTCTGAGAGTATTTATTTGAATAGTTTTGTTGTTTTCACTCTCAAATGCATCTCACTGTGTTGTTTTCTTTCTTTTTTTTTTTCCTCTCTCTCGTGTATTTCAAGCTTGCCTAAGGTGTGGGAAATCATTGAATCCAGGGTGGAAAAGCAGTCGTCTTAAACTCAGTTTGCTGAGAAAGACCTAGTGTGGTCCAAAACCGCTCGAGACTCGCGTCCATCCCAGATCCTTTTATTCTGAGCTTTTATTTTCACCCCCTTTCATGTGGAACAGATTCGACCCTCGTTGTTGAAAACTTTGCACTGATTTTATTTTGGTTATTTTTTTTTTTGTTCAGGTTTTTTTTTTTGGTAACTACTATAAAGGATCAAAAAAGACAAAAAAGAAAGAAATAGATGTTCGGGGAAGGCCTTGATGCACTTGGCTTTAATATCCTCTGTCTTGAAATCTGAATCTGAAAAGCTGGATGCTGCAATCATAGTTTTTTAAAGAAAATTTGTTTGCACTTAATAGTTTATTAGAAGAGAATGGCTTTACATTTTTGTGTGCAAGGACTCACAGACCGGTATAATGTGGAGAATTATGATTAAAACTTTGTATCTATTGAGCATTTATTTTAATATTGTTTCAGATAAAAATCTGCTTTGTATTATATGTATAATATTGTAATTCAGTGATTTATTGGGGCAAAAGCAAATGATCAGTAACTCTAGTGGACGTTTGTCATCATTACAGGAAATAGTGACATTTCTAAAATAGACATAATAATATTAAAAATAACCTTAAATATGCAGGTTTCTGTTGGTTTTCGTTTGGTTTTCCTTGTCTCTTGTACAGAAGTCACCCAAATGTATTTTGATATAGGAGATTTATGTATGAGAAAAGCTCAAACGCTTGCCTATTGTTACGGATTCACAAACGTGGCGTCGGCTCTGCTAATCAAACGTATGAAGCTCAGGAAGTCTAGCAGACGAAGAAAACAAACCTTTCGGAAGAGTTTCCAGAGTTTGTATTTTGCTTACCGACGGCAAATTTATTCTGTGTACTACTAAAAAAAAACAAGAAGAAGCCACTAGAGCGACTCGGTTTGAAGTCGATCAGTAGAATCTCACAGTGTGACACTATTAAACGTTTAACCTTCCCTTTTCTGTGACTACCAATCATTGTTAACGAAATATACACTAACCGGGAAAGATGAGGAAGTGCTCATATTTTTGATTCATGTGGTTAACATTTTGCATTTCACATTTTGTTCTTCATTAAAAAAAAGTCCATGATGTTTGGTCTCGTGTGTGTGTGTGTGTGTGTGTGTGTGTGTATCGTCCTTGGCTGTGATGTTCCGTGTACTAGTTGTTACTTCAACCAGCTAGTCCACATACTAGTGCTGAGCCGCTGCTCTTATTACAGGGTTTGTGCATTTTTACACTGCTCCTGTTTTTTTTCTACTGTACGTCAGCACGTGAACCCAACATATTTGATGCTTTTAAGACTCTGTTTTATTTATTCTGATTGGCAAAATTGAAAAATGAGCAAAAACACTCATATAAATAAAGATTTTATGATAAATTTCAGGCCCAAATGCATCAGTGTAAAATCCTCAGACAGACGGTTACAGATGTGTTTGTGGTAAATTGGGATACAGCAGTGATGGTGGAGAGATCATTTAAAAGCGACACAAATGTCAGCTGTCAAAACATGGCGATCTGCAACAAGTGTACAGTAAAACCCCTTTATTAAAGACTGTAAAGTCCCAACAGTAGAGCAGCGCTGCTGATGATCCGTCAGTGAGCCGGTGACATCTGTGCAAATATAAAATGTGTAATAACTGAATGGCACTTGCTGTCTCTGCCGTGAGATGCGTCTTGTTTATAGAGATTCGTTCGTCTGGTTCGGGTTGAATGATGGTCTAAACTTTGCAGGAAAGTGGACCTCGAGGGCCAGAGTTGAGAACCCCTGGTCTAAAGGAAAGCAGCAGACTTTCAATAAACCAGTGTTGTCAATCTCAGTTCCTGGAGGGCCACAGCTCAGCAGAGTTTAGCTCCAACCCGCTCCAACTCACACCTGTTTAATAGTTTCTCGTAATCCTGAAGACCTGGATTAGTTGGATCAGGTGTGTTTGATCAGGGTCGGAGCAAAACCGTGCAGAGCTGCGGACCTCCAGGAATTGAGTTTGAGACCAAAGCATTAAACCCATTTTTATAGAATCTGCTTTCAACAATGCAGCTACATCAGATCATTCGGGACGACGCGTATAAACATCAGATGCAAACATCGGCTTGTATTGGTTTGAAAACTGCAGGTTTCTGTGTGTACTTTTATTTTGTAATGTGAAATGGAAATGTTGACTTTTTGTAGTCTGTTGACCGTTCAAACCAGCGTACAGGAGCCAAACACGCGCCGACGCAGATGTTCATCCTCCGGTTCGGCGGCACCCGCTGCCGGTCGTCGGGCGTCAGTACTCGTCTGGATTGCGCTCCAGCGGGGGCATGTAGTAGCTCTTGAAATGGTGTGGCTCTTCTTTGGGCTTTTCAAATCAGAACAGAAGAGATTCAGATGACAGGTTACAGACAGGACGCCCTAGATCAGATGACAGCACTGGACTGAAGCTGGTGTACGTGCGTGATTACTTTGGTCAGACGCGAGTGGCACTTTTTGGAGATGGCAGGCAGAGAGCCGCGGTGTGAGACGGTCAGAGCCGGGAAGGTGGACACCGGGTAAGGGATTATTGGTGTCGGGACCACCACGTTGAGTTTTGGGAGCTCCAGAGGGAAATGCGAGGCATTTCGTCGGCCGAGCGGGTCGCCGGCGTGTTTGAGATGCTGCGGGGAGGAACAGAACCATCAACACTGACAACTTTTCATCACAACTGCAAATAATGAAAAATAATGAAAGCTGCTCTTTATGCACTGCTTTCTCTGTCAAAATGCATTTAGTTTGAAAGATGATGTAATAATGTTTTATTAACATGGTAATAATTGATGGCAAAGTACAACTGAAATTCATAATAATATTCAAACATGTTATGTATTCATTGAAATTAACGGCAAAAATGACCTCCTGAAACGACATTTATAAAGAGACACAATATTGTGCATTCTTTGTGTTCATTCTTCAGCGTCAAGTCCACCTGTCCATTCCTGTTATTTTGTGCAAATGTAAGTTCTAAAATGACATTCCTGTTGTGCATGTGATTCGTCTCTTATAGGAAGTGCTTCAGTATGCGTTCAGGCTGATCTCTGACGTCACAGACTGCATTACTGAATGATTAAAGTTTTTCTTTTTTCGAAAGACATGGTTAGTGCATTAATATTCAGCGAAAGAAATTTATTTGCCTTTCTTTTTTAACGTCAAGTGTAAAACAGTACCTGTCGTCGTCCCTGTCGGGCGATACGCCACAGCTGATCCACGGATGCGGGAATCCCGCTGGATTCTCCCTCCACAGCTCCGATGGCCTTCCGCAGACTCGCCGCTTTCCTCTCAGCCATCCTACGGGAAAACACGCCACAGAACGAGCTCATCTCTCATCTGAACACAGGTACAGACGACACATGTGACTCAACTGATTGTGTACACTGAAAGTGCTCTCAGTCGTTCTGATGTGGTGTTTGACGGATTAAGGCTTGAATTTGATACTGACGGGCATCGGTGTGGATTCAGCTTCAAGCACAAGCCTTGGGTTACTGATCTTACGGTTGCCGAAGCCATTGTCTGTTTATTGTGAAAGCCAGACTGACCAGTGAGTTCATAAAGACTGTGTTTATGTGACATCGTCGACAAATGTAATTTATGGGTGAAATGTTTTCATGAGCAAACAATGCCTGAGTGCGTCTTCTAGTTTTTCTGCACTTTTGAAGGCAGCGTGCTGTAATGCTTCTGTTTCAGTATGAACGTGACAGCGCTTGTACCGCAGTTCTCTGAAGCAGGGGTGTTGCAGTGCCGCGCGGGCGCCGATGCGCTCGTCGGGGTCGTAGGTCAACATCTGGTGCAGGAGAGACAGAGCGGCTGCGGAGCAGTGAGGAATCAGCTGGGAAATCCCGCAGCCTTTGCGAGGTGGGAAATCGAAGCGCATCGCACGAGACCTTCAACACACAAAGCACAGGAGACAGAGAGCGTCACATCGACAACCGCTCACGGACACTAGATGGCGCTCCGCTCCGCTGTTGCTGTGTAAAAGAACGCTACAGCAGCTTGATTGAAAACTAGACAAAGTTCGTCAGACAAACTTTGAAGTTGGCTTGAGAAAGCTAAAACAGGAAGTTAGAAAAAGTTTTTAGCTTTACAGTTTGAAGTAGTTTTAAAGCTTCAAGTGGTTTTATAGATTACATAGATAGATAGCATGTTGTTAACATGATTAGCATGTTGCTAGCATATTTCTAGCATGAATAACATGTTACTAGCATGTTGTTAGCATGATTAACAAGTTGCTAGCACGATTAACATGTTATTAGCATGTTACTAGCATGTAGTTAGCATGATTAGCAAGTTAGTCTGAATGACACCGTGTCTACACCAGACGTGAGCGGTGCGGTGTGACAAAATACAGTAGAACCCGTTATAATCAGTGACGCTGTCTACACTGGATGCAGCGCGACACCACAAATCCCCGACAGTAAACTGCTGCCGTGTTCTATTTCTGACGCGCTCACACAAAGTTTAAATGATTTACAACGGCCGCTTTGTCGCGTCCAGTGTGGACAGACTTTAGCTGTTGCGGCGCGGTGCGACAACCGTCACGTCCAGCGTAGACACGATGTGAGTTTAAACGGGAAAAGCTCTAGGAGGATTTAGAGTCAGAAATTTAGTCTGAGAAGAAGAAGAACAAGTTTAAACAGCATTTCAGTAAGTTCAGCTTTCTCAAGCCAACTTAACTATGAATTCAACTTTATTAACCTTTTTGTGAAATTAACCGTTCCATTATTTTCATAATGGCTTTGGCTTCTAAACGCTACACAACTATACATTATTATGCCCATTATAAAAGGTTTATTGTGAAAGGCCTGCGTGTGGTGCGTTGGTCTGTTGTGTTTGTTTGTGACTGCGTTTGTGTTCTCAGTTGTTTGAGTCTCTGCTGGGTGTTTGTTTGGTCTCTTTGCTCTCTTCAGTCCGTCTAAAATATTGTGACGATGAGTTTGTTCTCACTGTTTGAACTTCTGCAGCAGCGTGTTGTCCGGCGTGCCCAGAACATCGTGGATTTTGTTGACCTGGTCTAACTCATTTCGTCCAGGGAATAAAGGGCTCAAACTAGAAGACACGGAAACGACCGGTTAGACGCTGACATCAGCTCGAGAAACGAACGCCGACCGACTCGCGGCACGACGGAAGTACCTGAGGATTTCGAAGAAGACGCATCCGGCGCTCCACAGGTCCATCTTCTGCGAGTAGTGTCCGTCCGTGAGCAAACACTCGGGCGCTCGGTACCAGCGCGTGGAGATGTATTCGGTGTGGGGAGGTTTGGAGTAGATGCTCCTGCAGGAGCCGAAGTCTGCCAGCTTCAGCACGTCGTTCTGTGAGCGACAGCGAGAGTGACTGGAGCGATGCGCCGCGTCTCATTCGATAATCGTGCGTACAAACGTCTCACAAACAACTAACGATTCGACAATATTCAAGTGTCTGGACGGCCTTACTTTGATCAAGATGTTCTCCGGCTTCACGTCTCTGTGGAATATGCCGTGGCTGTGATTCAGAACGAACAGATACAGGTCAGTAACGTCACTCACGATGAGGCTGAGAGCGTGAGAATGATCGCGAGCGTCACCTGTGCATGTGATCCAGAGAGCGGCACAGCTGGTACATGTAGTGCTTGACTTTACTCTCCGCTAAAGGACACTGACGGCCTGCAGGAGGAACACAAAACACAGTTACTCCCGTGTGAGTCATTCATTCGTTTTATCAGAGCGAACACACCACACCGTACCTTTAATAAACTCGTATATGTTCATCTCCATGAGCTCACATATGAGCGACAGCGTTCCTGTGTCTTTATCGCTGTAAACGAGAGTCTGTGATCAGTTCCGCACATATTAATATTTGACCCTGGAGCACAAAACCAGTTTTAAATAGCACAGGTATATTTGTAGCAATAGCCAACAACACATTGTATGGGTTAAAATTAATGATTTTTCTTTTATGCCAAAAATCATTGGGATATTAAGTAAAGATCATGTTCCATGAAGATTTCCTGCCGTAAATATATCAAAACCTAATTTTTAATTAGTAATATGCATTGCTAAGAACTTCATTTGGACAACTGTAAAGGTGATTTTCTCAATATTTAGATTTTTTTGGACCCTCAGATTCCAGATTTTCAAATAGTTGTATCTCAGACAAATATTGTCCTGTCCTAACAAACCATACATCAGTGAAAAGATGTAAAGCTTATTTATTCAGCTTGAAGATGTATTAATAAAATGATTGGTCCAGGCTCACATATTCATTAATTCAGAACAGAGTTGTTGATAAATACTCACTAGACAAGCTCATGGAGCTGAAGGATGTTGGGATGGGGACTCAAACGCTTCATGGCTTGAACCTCCCTGAGACTGTGAGCCTGATCCACACTGACACACAATCACCACATTAAAGGAGAAGTTCACTTCCAGAACAAAACTTTACAGATAATGTACTCACTCCCTTGTCATCCAAGATGTTCATGTCTTTCTTTCTTAAGTTGACACGAAATTATGTTTCTTGAGACGCACAATTATTTATATCAACGCCAAACGTTCGTCTTGTCTAGCTCTGCGTGTAATCTGTGTATTGCTGTTCAATACAGTTAGGGTATGTTGAAAAACTCCCATCTCATTTTCCTACATCACTGCAGAAGAACCGACCCAGTGTTTACAAAGTGAACATGCAAAGAAGATCAAACGCCCTTCACACAAAAGGTAAAACAGCGATGTAGGATGATTCTGAAGATGGAGGAGAAAATGAGACGGGTGTTTTTAGACGCACCCTAACTGTATTGACCCGGAATACAAAGAGTACACATGCGCATCGCAGACAAACAAAACGAGCATTTGAGGTTAAAAAGTATATAAATTGTAATTTTAAATAAATAACTAATCGTTTCGCTAGATAAGACCCTTCTTCCTCGGCTGGGATCGTTTGAAGCCGCGTGTAAACTGCATTTTGGAAGTTCAAACTCGCGGGCACCATAGAAGTCCACTATATGGAGAAAAATTCTGAAATGTTTTCCTCAAAAAACACAATTTCTTTACGACTGAAGAAAGAAACACATGAACATCTTGGAAGACAAGGGGGTGAGTACATTATCCGTAAATGTGGAAGTGCATACAGCATTGCATAAAACAGGTGCTCACTCACAGGTGACATGAGAACCAATGTATTGATCACAGTCTCACACACTATGAAGGGTTAAACACGTGACCTGAAGGTCAGGGCCGGTGACTCGTGACGTCATACCTCTCGATGGTTTGTTTCATGGTTTTACAGGCGTAGTATTTGCCGTCCTTCAAACTCTGGACCTTCATCACCTCAGAAAACGTTCCCTCTCCGATCTTCTTGATGACTCTGTAATCTACAGCAAATCGAGTTGAAATACATGAAACACGAACAACGTCGGGAAACAGCGAAAGCGTCTTACTGTTCATTCCTCGGACGCTGCCGTCGCATGTCAGCTTTAATTCGCGTTTTAACGGAACAAACGCAAGCTTTGATTCGCGCGTTCGTTACACACAAATTCGTTCAATCGATCGGTGAAGCTTCAGCGCGAGTCCCGCCGCCGCCGGTCTCCATGGCAACGGCGTGCGCTTGAACTCTGACCTGCAGCCAGAGGTCGCGCTCCTCACCGATCACCGTTATGAGCTTTGGTTCGTCGCTATTAATATTAAATTCATCTGATCGATATCAAAGATGCTCACCTGTGTGTGACAGCGAATGAGTCTTGCGCTCCATCGCGCGCTCCGATCGAGTGCTTTCCCGCTCCAGACTCATCTCAGCACATTTACACACATTTAATGGTTCACCTAAAGGCGTTTATTGTCGAATGAAGCCCGAATAAACGCCAGTATGAATCTAAATGCCCTCATGAATAAACTGCCCGTCGTCTGAGCACCTTTCTCGCTCCATCTTGGTCCAAATACAGCTGTCCTTACATCTGTTATTATTTTTATTGTCGCTATTATTACTATCGTCGGCTTTAAATGTCGTTCTATTTGATTAATTTTCAATCGTGTAACATTATTATTGTATTTACTGCTCGCTCCGGTGAAAACGCAAACGGGCTTCCGTACACAGGCAGATGCGCATGCGCACAACCAGCGCAGCGGAGCCCGTCTCGTGTCAGATGTTGAAACTCAAGAGTTTATGATCATAATTCATAAAAAGCAATCATGAAGAGCAGGTTTAATACGGTGGATATTAGGGCGGCGATTGCGGAAATCAATGCCAAGTAAGAAACATGAAGAGCATCAGTACAGTGATTGTTGTGATCAGGTTTATCTGCTGTAAGTGTCTCATGTGCTGAACTTGAGACTAATAATGTTGATCGTGTGTGTTTATGTGTGCAGCTGTGTCGGGATGAGAGTCAACAACATCTATGACATCGATACTAAAACATACCTGATCAAGCTGCAGAAGTGAGTGACACACACACACACACACACACACTCTTGTAATTTGTAAATGTGTGATGAAACACAATAGAATATTGCTGTATATTATTCTGTGATATTAAAGATGATGTAAATGTGCTTTATTGTACATAATATGATACTCATGTGTAATTCTGTGATAAAATGTTTTCTCAGGCCCGACTGTAAATCGGTGCTATTGATCGAGTCTGGCATCAGGATTCACTGCACTGAGTTTGATTGGCCCAAGAACATCATGCCGTCTGGATTCGCCATGAAAGTACAGATTCACACTGCAGATTGTATTGTAATTATTATTAATCCATAAACCCATAATTGACATTCCTGAGATGTGTCTGTGTGTCTGTCTGTGTGTCTGTGTGTGTGTGTGTGTGTGTGTGTGTAATCCTGTCAGTGCCGGAAGCATCTCAAGTCCAGGCGTCTGGTTCATGTGAAGCAGCTCGGCGTGGACAGAATTGTGGACATTCAGTTCGGATCGGACGAGGCGGCGTATCACCTGATTCTGGAGCTGTACGACCGTGTAAGAACTTCATTATCATCATTAACACTGTCACTGACATGTTCATCAGAACATGTGAGTTCCTGTATGAAATAATCACGATTCAGAATCACGGCTGTACGCTTACTTTTGTTTTTAGCAGCACTTGTGCTTTTAACCGAAAACATTTAGGAGCACAGTCAAAATGTTAGATGCACCTTCCAATCAATAATCAAAAAATCTGATAAAAATCAGCCATCCCATTACAACGTGATATTTGACTCCTTAAAGTGAATTAAAGTCGAATTTTGTTTTTACCTTTGTAATGGCATTTTTCTAACTTTATTAAAAGTAAAAGTATTAAAAGTATGTCAAAGTTTTAAAAAAATATATTTTAGAAGCCATTTAAAATATCTAATTAAAACAACAGAATAAGAACAAGTACAATAAGAATAAGTTACCAATCAAATGAAATCATCAACAAAATTAATTACACAGACTAATACTACAAGTACTGCAGAGGTGCACAGAAGAACTCAAAAGTGTCTTGTAGGTGTATTTTCATGTTTAATGAGGCTCAGCGGTCACATGAGTGCAATCAAATTCATAAATTCAAGTTGAGATTAATGTTTTAAATATAACATTTTGAATATAGAAATATTAAATGATTTGACTAATTGAAAAGAGATTTTAAAAATGAAACTAAATCTGGCAGTAGGTGGCGGCAAGTCACTGATTTAATGACTGAATCATTCATTCATTTGATTCGTTCGAACGGCTGATTCATTCAGGAATAAAGCAAGTGACTCTTATGAATGGGAAATTGAATCATTGACTCACTAGATTAATTTAAAAACGCACGTTCATTCATAAAGGAAACAGCGCTGTGTTTGAATGGAGATGTGCAGCGGCTCAGTTGTGACTTGTTTCAAACTATTTTTGACGACGAAATAGAGCAAAATCAGGCAATAGTGTTATAGTCAGACAATGTAAGTCACTTCATATTAACTTCTTGTTTATTGAACTGTTGTATTAAATCAATATCTCATTTACAGACTCCCTCAATAATCATTCAAATCTGTCACTCATCTTAGTTCATCACAAAGTTCCATTATAATGAATGAAGTTCTCTACACTGCACAATCAATATCTTATTTACACTTTGTTTATGAAGGGATTGGTGAGATATGTGTGTGATTCATTACTCAAAACATGTAGAAACCTTTGAATTTCCCCTCAGCTCAAACACAAATATGCTGAAATGCTTAAATGTTTTTCCATAGTCGCACGCAGTAGTTTTTCAGTTGCAAATGCCACTGAAATGGTCACAGCACTGTAGAGCCCTGAGAATGACTGGTGTGTGTGTGTGTGTGTGTTCTCAGGGGAACATCATCCTGACGGACCATCAGTTCACCATCCTGAATCTACTTCGCTTCCGCACCGCAGAGGCTGAGGATGTGAAGATCGCTGTGAGGGAACGGTATCCCGTGGAGAACGCCAGACCGGAGGAGCCTCTCATCAGCCTGAGCAGGTACACGTCACGTCACGCGGATGAAAACGTGTGTGTTTATCATGACGGATGATCACGACTCGTGTGTTTCTCTTCTCAGACTCACGGAGATCTTGTCTGAAGCTCAGAGTGGAGAGCAAGTGAAAAGAGTTCTGAATCCTCATCTTCGTATGTCACGTGTTTTATGTGTTATTGTAAATGACACACACACAGACAGAGTTGTTGATCATTGTGTGTTTGTGCAGCGTACGGCGGCTCGCTCATCGAACACTGTCTCATGGCGGTCGGGGTGCCGGGCCTCTGTAAAGTGGACGGACAGTTTGATGTGACTCAGGGTAAAAATCATCTGGATTCATGTAAACCAATAGCAGTTCCTGTTTGGTGGAGTAGCTGTGTGTTATGATGGTCTCTTGAGGAAAGATCCAGAAGGAATCAAACAGTCATTTTGTCTTTTGCAGTAAGTCCAAAGATCCTGGAGGCCTTGCAGATGGCTGAAGATTATATGGAGAAAACGGCCAACTTCAGCGGAAGGGTGAGCGTGTCTTACGTATGACGTAGAGAGCGTATTCCTTTGCTGCGCATCGACCGTTATATGAACGCTCATCTGTTCGTATCTGTCCACTTTAAGGGTTACATCATTCAGAAAAGTGAGAAGAAGCCCAGCATGTGTCCGGATAAAAGCGACGAAGAGTTGCTCACGTATGATGATCTGATTTCATCGCTCTTCTTTCCTCCGATCATATATATAAGCTATTTATAAGCTTTTCTGTCATGTGCAATAACGGATCCTCTTTTGTTTAACAGATATGAAGAATTTCATCCGTTTCTCTTTTGTCAACATGAAAAGAGCCGCTTCGTTGAGTTTGAGTCTTTCAACAAGGTTTGTGCGGCACACACTGCGGGAATGTGTTGATGTTATAAGTTTGCAGAATCTGCATGATGTTTCTAATTTAGAAAAACAAGAGGGATCATTAATGGGCTTCTGCAGGTCTTAAAAAGTCTTAATTTGCCCTTCCTTAAACAAAGCCTTTGAAAGTCTTACATTCACGAAGTCGTGGCATTAAATGTTGCACAGACTGAAAAAAAGAATATCATGCTCAGTACTTTTGTCCTGCTTTCAAATACAAATATCTAAAAATCCTGAAGTCAAGATACAGTCACTGGAGACGCAAATGAGGTCTTGAAAAACTGAACAAAATGATGCGAGTTTATGATTGAAACAAGAACAGACATCTTTGAGTGGGGTCAGAAAACGTATTTTCCCTTTGAATTAAGACTTTATCAGCATATTTGTTCTTGCTTTCATCATAAACTCACTTCATTTTGATCAGTTTCAGAAATCAAGACTAATGTCAGGTATCTTGGTGTAAGAATCTTTAGACATTTGCTCTGGAAAAGAAGACATACTGATGAAGAACATCACACTGTTTTTTTGCAGTGTGATCAGAAGGTACAGAAAAAGATATTTCCATATTTCTATTTGTTTGGAGCGGAGCTGTTCAAGCCTTAGACTTTTTTTTTTGGAAAATACATAAAAAAACAGTCTTCTGTATGTTTGATCACAGGCAGTTGATGAGTTCTTCTCTAAGATGGAGAGTCAGAAGCTGGACATGAAGGCGCTGCAGCAGGAGAAACACGCGCTGAAGAAGCTGGACAACGTCAGACGAGATCACGAGCAGCGGCTGGAGGCTCTTCATCAGGCTCAGGTCTGACTCCAGATCAGTCTGTGCTTACGGCGCACGTCTGTAACGCAGCACGCGAGAGATTTTAACCATGAGAGGCACATTATAGAGTGTGGTGATTCACTGCATGATTAAATAGTCATTAAACTCTCATTCACTGAGTAGCATCATTCCAGTAGAACAGGGTTAGGACGGGTTTGTACAAGGTGCTTAAAGTACTTGAATTAGATTTTTTTGGCATTTGAAAAGTGCTTGAATTATTGAAAGACAATGTATCTATGAAATAAGTGTTTAATTTTTTCAATAAGCACATATGTTTTAGGCATAATTAATGCTGCAGCCTGTCTGATGTTGAGTTTATGTAGCCACGGCCCTTTTCAGTGTTTACAATGCTCACGATCACTGTCGTAATTAACTCCACTTCACCAGCTAGAATTCATCTTCCACACCATGCTATAACAGACTAATACAATCACATACAACAGTCATTTCATAAATATTTATTCCTAAATATACAGTGATAAATGTGAGATTGTGTTGAATGGTGTGAGATGACTCTGGATGTTTTCAACTGATTCCTATTGAACTGCAGCTCAAACTATTTCAAATCTAGTGAATTAAGCTACAAACTCCATCATAATGCACAATGTTTCCATCTAACATGTATTTTGAGCTGCAGCTCGTCATATTAATGGAGTGTTTCACTAGTTAGCAGTAAACCGGTTACCACACCTCAATATGGAGGAGATTTGTGTTGGAAATATGGATATTTCATTTGTAAACATCATACTTGTTTCGCTTATTTCAGTTAATGTCATAAAACTAGCGAGATAAGCCAGTAGTAGTACTGACAGTGTCGTGTAAACATGAATGAAGACAAGAAAAGAGGAACAGATGAACCGAATCAATTGAACGCCGGAATCGCTCTGATTGATTCAAACTCGTGACTTCGATCATTCAGTTCAAATGAATCGTGAATCATTTGATTAAGATCGGAACTTCGGAGCGGGTTCGCGAATCTCTTAATTCAGATCGGGACTTTGGAGCGGGTTCGCGAATCTCTTAATTCAGATCGGGACTTTGGAGCGGGGTTTGCGAATCTTTTGATGCATACCACGAGTTCAGATCGCGAATCATTTAACTCCTATCGGAAATTCCCAAACGCGTATCGCGAATCATTTGATTTAGATCGGAACTTCGGAGCGGGTTCGCGAATTGAATGATTCTGCGCTCCGATTACTTATCTGAAATGATGGTTCACGAATCATTGTTTAGAATGGGACTTTGCGCGGATCGCGAATATTTTTATTTAGATGGGAACTTTAGAGCGCGGTTTGCGAATCATTTGATTCAGATCGGAAGTTTAGATCGCGAATCATTTGATTCAGATTGGGACTTAGGAGCGGATTCGCAAATCTTTTTATTTATTTATTATAGTTTAGTTTAATAAACGGTGGAAAAGATCAAGCCATTAAGGCAGTACAGTTACAAAAACACAGTTTTACTGTGTGGGTGGGCAAGTTTGGTCGTAGAGAGCCGCTGTCCTGCAGGGTTTATCTCCAAGCCTGAAAAGACCTGACCTGTCTGTAGTTTTAATAATCGTGAAGACACTGATGAGCTTGTTTAGGTGTGTTTGATTAGAGTTGAAGCTAAACTCTGCAGAGCGGCGGCTCTCTACGACCAAGCTTGCTGAACCCCTCCGCTAGATCTGAAGATCTGATTTTATTCGTGTGGATTGGTCGCGTCTCGTGTTGTAGGAAGTGGACCGGCTGAAGGGAGAGCTGGTGGAGATGAATCTTCACATCGTGGACCGAGCTCTTCAGGTGGTGCGCAGCGCGTTGGCCAATCAGGTGGACTGGGCCGAGATCGGTCAGATCGTGAAGGAAGCTCAGGCGGCCGGCGATCCCGTGGCCTGTGCCATTAAAGAGCTCAAGCTGCAGAGCAATCACATCACCATGCTGCTCAAGTGAGACATTTCCACCAGACGCCATCAGACGCCACTTCATAGCGTTTCAGTTTGACTGCATCCTCATTTCCCTTTCAGAAACCCCTACGCCGGTTCAGAGGACGGAGCGGCAGAAGACACGGACGCCAAAAACGCCACAGAGGGAACGGAAGCGCTGAAGGGGAAAAAGGGTAAGAACAAAGAGAAAGGACAGAAAGGAAAAGTCGACAAGGACAAACCGGTTCTGGTGGATGTCGATCTCAATCTCTCCGCTTACGCCAACGCGAAGAAGTGAGTTTACGTGTGAATACTGCGATCAGACGTGAGCTCGTGTCCGAATGACACGTTTACTCCAATACGAGTCTCTCATCAGGTATTACGACAACAAGAGAAGCGCTGCCAAAAAAGAGCAGAAGACCGTGGAAGCGGCACAGAAGGTAAGCAGAGACGTGACCGGTGGATGACGTGGGTCGAAGGGTTTGTTGAATGTCTGCTTTGTCTTTGTCTTGACTCAAGGCCTTCAAATCTGCTGAGAAAAAGACCAAACAAACACTTAAGGAAGTGCAGACAGTGACCAGCATCCAGAAAGCCAGGAAGGTCTACTGGTAAAGCCAAACATCCGTGTGAGCTTTCTTTGCACGTGCAAACGTCGTGTGTGTTTTTCTAATCCGGCGCTTTTGCGGGCAGGTTCGAGAAGTTTCTGTGGTTCGTCAGCTCGGAGAACTACCTGATCATCGCCGGACGAGACCAGCAGCAGAACGAGATGATCGTCAAGCGCTACCTGAGAGCAGGTCAGAACCAAGATCCTCCGCTCTGATGGTTTCCCGTGGGTTTGTCGGTTTCTCTGAATCGTGTGTTGTGTTTCCTCAGGGGACGTTTACGTTCACGCCGATCTGCACGGAGCCACGAGCTGTGTGATCAAGAACCCGACCGGTGAGGAACCGCACCACACCACACCGGTGTCATTACCATTGACCTCAGCTTTAAAATGATGAACACCGATCTGATTCAGTTGATGTGACCGTCCTGAACTAAAACACATTTGTTCACAAATAGCGGATTCATAGACGTAGTTTATAGAAACCAATAGAAAGATCAGGTGGGTTTTGTCCGACGCATTGAATTTCCTGCATTCACTGGGAGTTGAACCCATGTCATGCACGTGTGAAACTCAGGACCTGCGTGACACGCGTGTCTTTGAAGCTTCTGAGCGTGTTGCTCTTTCTCAGGCGAGCCCGTTCCGCCCCGGACGCTAACCGAGGCCGGTACGATGGCCGTGTGCTACAGCGCGGCGTGGGACGCTAAAGTGATCACCAGCGCGTGGTGGGTTCACCATAACCAGGTGAGCGGCGGCGGCGACGCACATGGAATCAGGTGTCGAGTTGAGTTCAGACGCTCACGTGCTTTCTTTCCTACAGGTGTCCAAAACCGCGCCGACGGGAGAGTATCTGACCACAGGAAGCTTCATGATCAGAGGTGAACAAGAGTTCTGTGTCATTGTATGGATATATATGTATTACATCGACAGGTAGAGAGCCAAAAATAAAAGGAGGAGGTCTTACCTATGTCTGGATCCCACTTCTAGCAGAAAATTTGTTTCGTGCTTTGTTTAAAAGTTGTTTACAAAATGAAATGATTCATGTTTTTGTTCACTTTTCCACAGGGAAGAAAAACTTTTTGCCTCCTTCGTATCTGATCATGGGCTTTGGGTTTCTGTTCAAGGTAAAGATGCTGCTGACAAAACAATGACATCAAAACACTTTCCCTGCCGGCGTTCATTAAAAAAGCATGAAAAAAAGCATTTTGATCATTTTCACAAAAATGTCATGGTGCTCAGAATATTTTGCTTCATGAATATCTAAACGTGCAATATGTCAAAAGAAATATATTTTAAAATTTATTTTATTCAAGCTTCAGAAAGAAAAAAAAGATCGGAAAAAAGAAACACTTTGAACAAATTGTTTTAAAGATGCAGTTGTTGACTGTATTGGATTCAGAACGGTGATCAGAACAGATATAGTCGATCATTTCCATCAAAGCTTCACAGTCCTAAACCAGACATTTATTCGGTAACGTTGTGCTGTTTATTGTTTGATGATCGTGTTATTTGACACATGCATCTGCTGCTGTTCATCTAGAACAGGGGTCACCAGACGCGGTCCTGGAGGGCCGGTGTCCCTGCGGAGTTTAGCTCCGACCCTAATCAAACACACCCGAACCAGCGAATCAAGGTCTTACTAGGTATACTTGAAACTTCCAGGCAGGTGTGTTGAGGAAAGTTGAAGGTAAACTCTGCAGGACACCGACCCTCCAGGATCAAGTTTGGTGACCCCTGATCTAGAGAATCAATTCAAGTTTGTTTGTATAGCACTGTTCACAATACAAATCTTTGCAAAGCAGCTTCACATAAAATTAGAAGTTTCTACAATATATTTAGTAGTAGCTTAGTGGTGTCTACGTCAAGTTGATGTTCATATGGCAGAAATGTACATTAAAAATCAACTAGATAAAAAATGTTGTCAAGACAAACTTTGAAGTTGGGTTAAGAAAGCTAAAACAGGATGTTAGAAAAAAGTCTTAAAAGCTAGAAGTTTGAAGGTTTTCAGTTTGAAGTAGTTTTAAAGATAGATAGATAGCATGTTGTTAGCATGTTACTAGCATGATTAGTATGTGACTAGCTTGTTGCTAGCATAAGCATGATTAACATGTTGCTATCATTAACATTAGCAAGTTACTAGAATTTTCTAACATGATTACCATGTCGCTAGCATGTTGTTAACATATTTCTAGCATGATTAGCAAGTTACTAGCATGTTTCTGGTTGTTAGGCTTGGTTAGTGATAGATTAAATTTGAGTTTGAATGGATTAGAAATACAGTACATAGAAGGGAAGTTTGATTGAGTCTCAAGGGATTCTGGGAGTTTTGACAGTTGGAGTTTGAAAAGTGTTGGCTCATTTGAACATTCCATCAATGTAAGTCAATGGGATTTTTCCCAGTTTTAACCATCATTTTTAGGAAAACCGTAAGTCCTAACAGTTAGAAAAGATACAGCACACTCGATCAGATCAGTCTGAAGATCCGGGCTGAGTTTGGAGTTTGTAGAGTTAAAGCTGTAGGAGGATTAGGGTTTGAAAATGTTAGTCTCAGAAGAATAAGCCAACTTAATTAATGACATGAAATAAAACTGAGGGTAAACACTATTAACAGCAATGGTTATAATATGTTGCAGTCAAACTTGTAGCCGATTCAGTACTCTTTCAGATGATGTGCGATACGCCGCGTACAACAGAGTGAAATCACGGAAAGAAGAAAATTCTGTCAGCGGCAGAGAAAGAGTTGAAGATCTGTGCTGTTATCAGCGGTCACGTGATCGCAATCAACACTCGCTCACGTCGCTCGTTCGGTGTTCCTGTCTCTTTGCGTCTTGATCGTAGGTCGACGATCAGAGTGTTTTCAGACATCGTGGAGAGAGGAAGATGAAAACGCTGGACGAGGACGAGGAGGACGTGACCTCCAGCACTGCGGATCTCCTGGAGGAGGGAGAAGAACTCTTAGGTGTCAGCACACGTTCACTAACGTCATCAGTCATTCTTCATTCTCCAGCCTTCTGTCAGATGATCTAACGGTCTGTTTGGTGTTTGTGTGGTTGATTGCGTCTCAGAGGAGGACAGCGGGAACGAGGGTGAGGAGCAGCGGGAGTCCTGCGGGACGCCGGACGAGATGACGACATGCGAAGACGTCAGAGACGAGGACGAAGCGGAAGACGACGGGCAAACGTGCCGCGCGACGGACGAACGGCAGACCGAGGAAGAGAACGCAGCAGAAGAACGAGACGAGGAAGATCGGAGCGCCGAGATCAGCTTTCCGGACACGAACATCTCGCTGTCACACCTGCAGCCCAACAGGTGACAGACGTTCAGACAGTCGTTGTGTTTCACTGCCGTATGACGGGACGTTCATGAAAGCGTTGGCTGTTTTGTGTCTTTCTCCACAGGCCTCTTCAGAGCGACGCTTTCAAACAAGACGATTCACGTCAGGTGAGTTACAGACGCTGAGATCCCACGAGCCCATCACCGGCTTTGAGTTAAACGCTGGTTAACAGCTGCGTCTGCCCTGCAGGTGAACACAGAGACTCAAGGCAAGAAGCACCTGACGGCCAAACAGCGCAGGTGAGACTCGAGAAACGCCAGACGCTCACATTTATTTCTGTAGCGCTTTACGCAATACAGATCGATTCAGAGCGGCAGGAAAATAACAGAATCAACTGGATGAGTAGAGTTTGAGAACAAACGTTGAGATGATTAGCATGTTTCTGACCTGATTAATGTTACTAGTATGTCTTTAACATGATTAGCCAGTTACTACCATGTTGTTAGCAAGTTGCTAGAATGTTGCTAACATGATTAACAGTTTACTAAGATGCTGTTAGCTTGATTAACAAATTATTAGCATGTTGCTAGCATGGTATTAGCTTGTTTATAGCATGATTGTAGCATGATTAGCATTTCACTAGCATGTTTCTAGCATGATTAGCAAGTTAGTAGCATGTTGTTAGCATGATTAGCATGTTTAAACCAGCTAAAACCAGCCAATACCAGCCTAGGCTGGTTGTCTATTTTTAGCTGGTTTGAGATAATAAATAGCTGGTTTAACCTTGGCTGGTCTTTTAGCAGGTCTCCCAACCTGAGTAGCTAAAAAGTGGCCAAAACCACCTTTAAACCAGCCTGGGAGACCAGCTAACCCACCCATCAGCTTAGGTTGGTTTTAGCTGTAGTGAGTTGTTAAGCTTTGTTACAGCAGTAAACAGTTTAGATGCACCACAGGGCTCTTTGTGTAAAAGTTTGACCCCCTCATTGAAAGTGTATGGGATTTTAAGATGGTTTTGATAGTCTGGTTTTTGAAAACCGTAAGCTGGATCACAGTTAAAAAACATACAGCAACTAACTACAGACCAGTCTGAAGGTCTGACCGGAGTTTGGTGGTTGTAGCTTTAAAGTTCTAGGAGGAGATACTGACTATGTTTTGGCTCAGAAGAAGAAGAGTCGTGTTATTTAGCAAATCAGTCTTTCTCAAGCAAACTTGATGCACTTCATCAAATGAGACAAATTCAAATTTATCTATAAAACACCCTTAAAGGACAGTCGTGTCTTATTTAACTATTTAATTCAATATCAGTGGCTAATTCAATGTGTATTTAATTCTCTATTTAATATCTTCCTTCAAAAATGCGTAAACCGCTTTGAGTGTCAAGATGATAATGTTGTGTCAGTGTCAGTCCTACAAGTTCTACAATGTTGTAAGTTTTTAAGCCAATCTTGAGCAAAGACATCCGTTAGAGCAGCACAACTAGTTAATCGGCCATCGCTGTCATCAGAGACATGAAGAAGAAGCCGAAACAGGAGAACACGGACGATCCGGAGGAATCCGACTCCAAACCGCCGCAAACTCCGAGCGTGACACAGACGTGCAAGAACGGAGCGGCCAATCAGCCGCTGAAGAGAGGACAGAAGGTAATTAAACAAATCAACCTGCGATCTTCATACAGTCACGTGTTACTGACGTGTCACACGCTGATGCTGTCGCTGTTTTTCCCAGAACAAACTGAAGAAGATGAAGGACAAATACAAAGACCAGGATGAAGAGGACAGAGAGATGATGATGAAGTTATTGGGGGTCAGTATCACAGTCGCTTCAAGTGTGTCCTGAGATCCAGTGCATGAACATTCACAAATAACACAAGTTCACCAGACCAGCAGCCGCAGGAACGGGCAGCGTTTCCCATGAGCACATACTGTACAGAGAAATGCTTGTTTCTGTCGTCGTGTGTCTGTCATTCACACTGTCGTGAAAACAGTCCGCAGGATCCAATAAAGAGGAGAAAGCAAAGAAGGGCAAGAAAGGAAAAATGAAAGAAGAAGCGGTAAAGAAACCTCAGCCTCCCCAGACAGGAGCCGTGAAGCCCAAAGCCGAGAACACCGGCCGGAAGAAAGAAGACGCTGAAGCTGCCGAAGATCCCGCAGGAGGAGATCAAGACGTCAAGGTCACAGCACCGATTCATGACGCGTAATATCTGACAGATCAAACGTTATACACGTGTGAGTAAAGAGTGATCGAGTCTTGATTGTGTGTTGCAGGAGACGGAGGACGCGGACAGTCCTGCTGCTGAGGTGAGTGAAGCAAGAACAAACAGGAAGTAGAATTTAAACTTCCCACAGCCGCCGTGAATCACGCGTGTCGTCTTCTGAAAGCTCCCAGTCGTTTGAGCAGCTGCGTTTGGATCCGAGAGAAAAACGGCATCAGCGACTTGAGCTTTATTTATGGATATTTGTATTCGGGCTCATAATGTTGTTTAACGATTTGATTGTTTTATTGTTTCAGGATAGTGAAAACATTCTGGACTCGTTGACCGGTCTGCCTCATCCGGACGACGTGTTGATGTTCGCGGTGCCGGTCTGTGCTCCTTACATGGCGCTGTCCAACTACAAGTGTGTATTAAACTGTGATTGTGAACAGATCATCAACTCATCTCATACATACCAGTGATTTACTCTCAACAACCTATTTTCCTGACTCCAGGTACAAAGTGAAATTAACTCCAGGCACTCAGAAAAAGGGGAAAGGTAAAAATGGTCTTAATGTAGAGTTTCAGTGCTGTAAATCTGTATGTAAACGTGGTAAGTGCACTAAATGTCCTGTGATCTGTGGCCGCAGCTGCCCGGACCGCCGTGCTGAGCTTCATGCGCGGTAAAGACGCCAGCGCTCGAGAGAAAGATTTATTCAGGAGCGTAAAGGTATTCAAAGCTCAAGTTTCACAAATCCGATCGTTGAACCGACCGCGTCAGGTGACGTAACGCTGCTGTTTTGCAGGACACGGATCTGTCCAGAAACATGCCTGGGAAAGTCAAGGTTTCCGCACCAAACCTGTTAGCAGCAAAGAAGAAGTGAAGCTCTGGATCCTGGATGAAACACTGATCACGTCCCATAATGCTTTTAATTGCCTTACGAAAGACTGATTATTTATGTTGTATCTTGTAACAGAACAGCTTTAAGGGTTTTTTGCAAGCAAATATTTTCTCCCTTATCAACTCATTGCATTTAATAATAAACAAAATAACAATATAAATATGAATGTTTCACCATTTATTTTCCATGTTGGAAAAAAAAAAAAAGAATTTTGGCTTTTTGTACAAATCTGCATCAGAAAATCAGGATTAGAGTTGTGACGGATCATGAGAGTTTCTCAGAATGTTTGTAATCTTGAAGATTCTGTACGTTTGTGAAGCGGACTTTGTAAAACTGAGCTGACAGACCGAGATCTTTCAGTTCATCCCCCCACTGCTGTTTTTGTACAGGAAGTGCTGATTGTTTAGTAACAATTAGAAATTTATTAGAAATTGTAACATTGAGCGGTGTTTGATGTTTTCAATGCAGATGTGGTATTAATAAACTGCTGAAATAAATCATTTTTCTGCTACATTCTTAAATGACATTGACTCTTCCAGTCCGTGTGAGATGCTACACCGCCGTATCACCGCCCATCATAAAAGTCTCTCGTTTTTCCACACAGATCCTCTCGTTCTCTTCTGAACACGAGCACGCGTGCGATTGTCTTCTAGGAGTCTCCTGTGGTTCTCTGTTTGAGCCGATGGAGCAGGGCTTTGGGCAGGACGTCCCACATGTGCTCCAGTCGCTTACGGTGCAGGACGGCCACGTCTAAACACAACCTGGACATCCACACGGCACAATCAAACTTCAGAGAGCATCGAAGACGGTAAGTGTGATGCTTCGGTGAAATCACTCACCTGACCAGCGATTTGGGCTGAACGGTGAACACCAGTAATTCGTTGCTGTGAGCCTGTGAATACAAACGGAAGAAACAACCGTAGCTCAGTGGATTCAGACTGATGCTTCGTGTAAATACAGCAGTACAATTGAGAAAAGATCCTGACCCACAGATGCAGGATTTCAAGTGATTGATCCAAAATCTGTAAATTGTCCTACATTGACACTGCCTTGTGCGTCCGTCTGTCTCAAATCTACAACTGAACATTTACTCTTAACTACAGAGCTTTTGTTTTCTACTCAGTAGCTCTGGAGTTCTTCAGTCAAACATGCATTAGTAGCATAATAAGGGAGTAGATATTGGTGTTTTGCTCACGGCCTGTTGATGAGAGAGAAGGTTGTTGGCGCATCCTCCAAACACGAACACTTCTCCGTCAGGACCAAAACACGCCGTGTGCCACAGTCTGCACAAAACACACAAACATCAGCATCGCTGACTGCAAACGCAGACAGCGAACGAGACGAATATCAGACGCACCTGGGCCGTTCCGTGTGCTCGTGTTTAAACGGTTTCCACTCGTTCTTACTGACGCAGTACAGCCAGCCGTCGCCTGCAAAACAGACACTTTTAAGAAGAGCGTTCGTTTTCATTTACAGGTGGAGGTGTGCAGGGCTCTGCGCTTAAAAAATTTAGGAGCCGAGTGCAATCAAATTCATAAATTCATGTTTTAAATATAACATTTTGAATATAAAAATATTAAAAGATTTAAATAACTGAAAAGATGCTTTAAAAATAAAACTAAATCTGCCAGTAGGTGGCGGCAAGCCACTGATTTAATGACTGAATCATTCATTCATTTGATTCGTTTGAACGGCTGATTCATTCAGGAAAGTGACTCTTTATGAATGGTAAAAATTGAATCATTGACTCACTAGATTAGTTTAAAAACGCACGTTCATTCATAAAGGAAACAGCGCTGTGTTTGAATGGAGATGTGCAGCGGCTCAGTTGTGACTTGTTTCAAACTATTTTTGATGACGAAATAGAGCAAAATCAGGCAATAGTGTTATAGTCAGACAATGTAAGTCACTTCATATTAACTTCTTGTTTATTGAACTGTTGTATGAAATCAATCTCATTTACAAACTCCCTTAAAATCATTAAAAATCTGTCACTCATCTTAGTTCATCACAAAGTTTCATTATAATGAATGAAGCTCTCTACACTGCACAATCAATCTCTTATTTACACTTTGTTTATGAAAGGATTCGTCAGATATGTCTGTGATTCATTATTTAAAACACGTAGAAACCTTCTGAATCTCCCCTCAGCGCAAACACAAATATGCTGATGGGGTCAGTCGCACTGATGCTCCTAAATATTTGTTCAAAATCACACACAGTAGTTTTCGGTTGCACTGTAGAGCCCTGCTGCGTCACTCACTCAGTGTTTCTCTGTTGGTCGTGAAGCCGCCGAACAGAAAGATGTGATCCGCCGACACCGGGGTGAACGAGTGCCACGAGCGGCCGACGGGACCGTGCTGAGGAACGCACCTGAAACAAACACAAGTTTAGACGACCGCTGAGCCTTCACTGAGCATCCAGAACATCCCAAAGAGAAACGTAAAATTAACCAGATTCGTCCGCCTGAACATACATCTCGCTCCATTCCCACGTGTCCAGGTTGATGCAGTACAGATCATTCAGCCGATGATCCTGCAAAAGATGCAGCTTTTGAACGCAAATCACGGTACAAGACAGGTGACGTTACGGTAATGATGGACGGACGAGTACAGCGCGAGTCACGCAAACACGAACCATGTAACGTCCTCCGAAGACGTAACCTCTGTTTCCGACGGTGGCGCAGGCGTGAGCGGCTCGTGGCGACGGAGCGTCCCCCTGTACAGACACGAAGAGCGTTAGGACCGGATCACGTGAGATCCGCACCATCGTACCTGAATTACAGGTTTAACACCTTTGTGATGGGCTGACTCCACGCCGACGTCTCCAGATCCAGAACGTGTATGTGATTGTTCCAGCCTCGTCCCGCGTGGTTACCCTGAAAAACACGACATCCGATTTCTGGTCTGCGGTCGCGTCTCACGCGGCGGCCGGCGGTGAAGACGGACTCACCATGAATGAGTTTTCATCTAGTTCAAATGTTCCTCTGTGACCGGGCTGCGCGATGTAGCCGTAGCCACCGAAATACGCCAGCCTGCGGAAACAGACCACAAACAGCTGGAGGAAAGTCATGGGATCTCGCTAATAAGATCATCTCACGGTTTGACGGGTCTCGGCCGCTCCGTAGAGCCGCTTGATGAACACGTACTGGTTTCTGTAAACCCAGCAGCCCAGCTTGTCTTTGCACGTCGGCGCCAGGCCCGTCAGATCGCTCATCTTCTCCCAGCGGAGCACAGACGCTCTCAGCGGCAGACGGTAAACCTGCGCAAACCAAAGAAAAAACAACATTTGTGGCTTTCTCAAACTGACAGCTGCCTCTAGTATTTCCCTTTAGGAGAAAGACTTACCAAATTTGTGTTTCCTCTGGCTTGATGGCCGCCGAAAAGGTAGAGAACACCGTCCACGCACGTGCCGCAGCTGCCCGACATGGAGTTCGGCACGTCGCCCTCCGAACGTTTCATTCTCCTGTAAATAACGCACCGTTAGCGGTGTCCGGATCTCGTGTGGCTCATGTGACAGCAGAGTGATTTACCATCTTCCCGTCTCCATGTTGTATATCCAGATTTCGTTCTTCGGCAAATACAAGTCCGTTAATCCAGCAGCTTCGGTATCAGCATTCTGATGAAATGACAGTGACAACGTGAACCTTCAAAACAATGTCTTCGGTTCGGTGCGACAGAGCGGGTTGATTCAGACCTTACGTATGAATAAACGCGTACCTTATATCCTCCCCAAACGAACATGCAGCTGCCTTCAGTGACCGCGACGTGGCCGCTTCGCTCCGCCGGACGCTCTCTGGACACAAACGCCTCCTCCTGCTCCTCCTCCAGCCAGTCAAACTCTCCGTCCTCCTCCTGTCCTGCAGCCCATTCAAAGTCATCTTCATCATCCTCATCTTCCATGTTTGGTGCAAGATCTTCTTCCATGTCAGACAGGCACTAGAATGAGATCCGTACATGTTACTGATGAAACATCAGTTTAACATTCAGCACATCAGTGCATTCATCTGCAGGGTGCTTTACAGATGTCAACACACACACACACTTATAACAGCCCCATAAGAACAGACAGTCCATATCAATATGTGACTCTGAACCACAAAACCAGTCATAAGTAAAGATCATGTTCCATGAAGATTTTTGTAAATTTCCTACCGTAAATATATCTAAACTTAATTTTTGATTAGTAATATGCAATGCTAAGAACTTCATTTGGACAACTGTAAAGGTGATTTTCTCAATATTTTGATTTTTTTTGCACCCTCAGATTCCAGATTTTCAAACAGTTGTATCTCGACCAATTATTGTTCTATCCTAACAAACCATACATCAGTGAAAAGCTTATTTATTCAGCTTTTAGATGATGTATAAATCTAAAAAAGTACCCTTATGACTGGTTCTGTGGTCCGGGGTCACAAATATCCTCCGTGTATTTACAATATAACTCCTCTACTGAGCTTCATATGGTCCGTGTATATTATTACAGCTGCACGTGTCACCTTCAGCACATATTAACTAACTATTTTAATTGATAAATGGTCAGTACTGTTGATCAAATCGAGTAAACTACCTTCACCAATCAGTCACACGCGATCGTGTTGTTTTGACAGAGCAGCTGATGCTCGCTAACCGCAACAGAATAATGACAGAAAACTACTCACACCAATGAAAACTAGTAATGCTGTCGCTTCTCTGGTTTATACGAATGAGTCATGGAAAGTAGCTTGCCGTGAGCAGCACTGCTCGTACGAATTAAAACTATTTAATGCAGAAAGGCCTCACCGGAAATATCTCCTGGTAAAATTATGCCGCCATATTAGTGAGGTCAGACAGTCACAGCGTTCACTGCGCATGTGCGGCGCATAGAAGCGCGCGTTACGCAACAGCCTGAACATGAAACAACGTTAAAGTGTGCCGTTTTAAACACGATTAAACCGTGTTATGCGTCCAGATGGGTATTTTAATCAATCGGCGTGAGTTTGGACTTACTATGGATCTGCTGGTTTGCTAATTAATCGATTTGAAGGGAAGAAGAGAGAAGAGGGAGCGCCTCAGAACTTCAGGTTCGCTTATTTTTTTTAAGTCTGAGCTTATTTACCAAACATGTAACGACTCATACTAACCAGTTAGTCTGCGTATCCGGATCCCAATCCAGTATTTCACACACAGTACTTGAACTCGTGTGTCGTGTTGTTGTTTAGTGGAGAAATCCATCGTTTTTTAAGCAAAACATCCGACGCACTTTACGATCGTTAGAAGCTAACTAACCCAAACACGACTAACGTTAACCCTGTGTGCGACCTCGATGTGGTCTGTCCTTGTGCTGTTTCACAGGCAGGTCAAGTCGTGTGTTAGTTCAGTATGAAGCTGCAGTGTGATGTGGAGGTCGTTAATCGGATGTTGCCGTCGTTCGGGCTGAAGAATAAAGGCAGATCCAGCCGCGCGGTTTTATCCATCGGGAAACATGTGGACCGGAGCCTGTATCTGCTCATCTGCACCTCCAAAGACCGCAGCGGATCCAAATACAAGGCAGGCTTTCTGTTTGACACACATCTTTGCGCTGTGGCAGATCGGGTCGATCAGCTCTTGAGTCTGTGTTTGTTGTCTCTGCAGCTGAAGGAGAACATTGAGAAGTTCTTCACGTGGTTTGTAGAAGAGGGCAAAGCCACGGTTCGGCTGAAGGAACCTGCCATCGACATCTGTCTGAGTAAAGTAAAGATGTGCTTTCATCTCATCACCCGAAGTGCAGTTTTTCTTGTGTTTTGTAGTCTTGAAGCCAGCAAACTGACATTAGGATATTATTTAGCTGATAAATAATCATTCTCAACTAGTGTTTAAACTAAGGGTTTCGGTTTATTGTGTGAATCTGTTTTTCTTCTCCATCTGATGTTAAATAAGGGGAGTCCCACTGAAAGGTTACCTTTCTTGAATCACTAGAACCAGCGTCTCTGCCAGTCTTCTGCTGCAAATATCAAGGTCTCTTTTCTGAGCAATGATTCCTGCTTTACTGGAGCTGTTTATCCAGTTTTTACTTGTACAGATAGGTGATCATATTAAGTTTTAACTCAGTATCCACTGGTCAACTGTGATGTGACCTGATTCTTAGATGTCGGGGGAATATCTGCTGGCGTCGCTCTAGTTCCTGCACAGACCTGGTTTTGCTTAAATAGAGTATGGATGCTATTAAAAAGCCAGATGCTATTAAAGGAGAAGTTCACTTCCAGAACAAAGATGTACAGATAATGTACTCGCACACTTGTCATCCAAAATGTATCTGTCTGTCTTCAGTCGTAAAAAAAAAATTGTTTTTTGAGGAAAACATTTCAGGATTTTTCTAAATATAGTGGACTTCAATGGTGCCCCCAAGTTTGAACTTCCAAAATGCAGATTAAATGCAGCTTCAAAGGGCTCTAAATGATCCCAGCCGAGGAATAACGGTCTTATCTAGTGAAACGATAGGTTATTTAAAAAAATCATATATTACTTTTTAACCTCAAATGCTCTTTTCTAGCTCCATGTGAACTGTGTGTTCCGGGTCAATACAGTTAGGGTATGTTGGAAAACTCCCATCTCGTTTTCTCCTCCAACGTCAAAATCGTCCTACATCGCTGTTTTACCTTTTTTGTAAAGGGCGTTCTTTGCAGGTAAAGGTCTTCTTTGCAGGTTTGCTTTGTAAACACTAGGTCTGTACTTCTGCAGCGATGTAGGGCTAATTTGAAGTTGGAGGAGAAAATGAGGCGGGAGTTTTCCAACATACCCAAACTGTAATGAACTGGAATACAAAGAGTACATGTAAAGCTAGACAAGATGAGGTTAAAAAGTATATAAATTGTATAAATAGTATATATTTTTTTTGTTCTGGAAGTGAACTTCTTTAAAAAAAAATTCCTAAAAAGGTTTGCGCTTGATTTTTGTGTTTGTGTGTGTCGAACAGGCCGACATCAGCAGCTTGAAGAACTTCCTCTCCGCCGCCCGACTGGCACACAGAGGAACTGACACGGACTCCCTCCCCCTGACGGCCCTCGGCCCAGCCCGTGCCCGCGATGTCGAGAAACCCAAGAAGAAGCTCAGCATTTTGTCCAAGAAGGACTATCCGCTCATGTCCAGCTTCCCGTATTCGCTGGAGCAGCTGCAGGTGTCGTACTGCAGGTTGTCACGCGTGGACATGCGCATGCTGTCGCTCAGAGCGCTGCGCCGGCTCGACCTCAGCAACAACCACATCAAAACGCTGCCTTCCACCGTGGGCGACCTGAGCTGCCTCGCCGAGTTGATTCTTCACAACAACCACCTGGAGAGCTTCAGCGAAAGCCTGTGCTCCTCGACTCTGCAGACGTCGCTTCAGCATCTGGACTTGAGTCAGAACCGGCTGAAGGTCCTGCCCGCTCGCTTCTGCCAGCTGCGGCAGCTGGTGAACCTCAAACTGGACGATAACAAACTCGTGCGGCTCCCTTTTCACGTCGGCCGCCTCTCAAAGCTGCGTTTCCTGTCCGCCGCTCATAACCAGCTCACCGTACTTCCTGCGAGCTTCAGGAAGCTGTGCCTGGAGAACCTGGACCTGTTCGGCAACCCGTTTACTCAAGCCAACGCTCTGGACCACACCATTCACCTCACGTTCCCGCTGACGCTGCAGGAGCTGGCGTCTCGCGCCGTGGTCGACCTCAGGTGAGATCCGTTCCGCCGCTTTGCGTCTGCCGACGTCACGAGCTGTTGCTAACGCTGTGTTCTTGTCTTGTGTTTTCTTCGTGGCAGAATCCCGCACGGCCCTCACATCGTCCCGTTCCACCTGTGTCACGAACTGGACTTCTTTAAAGCGTGCGACTGCGGTCGGACGTGCATCAACTCCTACATCCAGACGGCCGTCAGCATGAACCTGCACCTCGTGTCTCACACCGTGGTGTTGGTGGACAACATGGGCGGCACAGAAGCTCCGGTGCAGAAGCACTTCTGCTCGCTCATGTGTTACTGCGAGTTCATGGACAGCTGCGTGCAGCGCGACTTGAAATGACGACGCGAGGATCGCGCTCTCGTGCGCTTGGTGTTTCGGTGTTTGTGTTCGTCTTTCAGCTCAATGTTTAAGGGTTTGTTCATAGGACAGTTTTGTGCAAAAGACCTTTAAACTACAACGTCACAACATGTTTTATGAAATAAATAAAAGTCATTAAAACAAAAGTTTGAGGTGCCAAAGAAACATGATTGATGATTTCACTTAAAGGATTAGTTCACTTCCAGAACAAAAATTTACAGATAATGTACTCACCCCCTTGTCATCCAAGATGTTCATGTCTTTCTTCAGTCAGCAAGAAACTGTTTTTTTGACGAAAACATTTTAGGATTTTCCTCCATGTAGTGGACTTCAATGGTGCCCCTGATTTTGAACTTCCAAAATGCAGCTTTAAAGGCCTCTAATGCCAAGGAAGAAGGGTCTTATCTAGTGAAACGACTGGTCATTTTCAAAACATAATGACAGTTTACATACTTTTGAAACTCAAATACTCGTCTTGTCTCGTCTGCCTGAACTGTTTTTTTTCCAGTTCGTGACAGTTAGGGTACATCGAAAAGCTCCCATCTCATTGTTTCCTCCAACTTCAAAATCATCCTACATCGCTGTTTTACCTGTTTTTGTATAGGGCGTTTGATGATATTTGCATGTTCACTTTGTAAACATTGGGTCGGTACTTATACAGCGATGTAGGACGATTTTGAAGTTGGAGGAGAAAATGAGACGGGAGTTTTTTGACAACTGTATTGAACCGGAAAAAAAAAACAGTTCAGGAAGACGAGACAAGCGTTTGAGATTAAAAAGTATAGAAATTGTCAATTTGTTTTAGAAAATAACCAATCGTTTCACTAGATAAGACCCTTCTTCCTTGGCGGCGATCATTTTGAGCCATTTGAAGTTGCTTTTACGTTCAATCTCAGGGGCACCATATCAGTCCATTATATGGGGAAAAATTCTGAAATGTTTTCCTCAACAAACATAATTTCTTTACAAGTGAAAAAAGAAAGACATGAACATTTTTGATGACAAGGGAGTGAGTACATTATCTATAATTTTTGTTCTGGAAGTAAACTAATCCTTTAACAGACTTATTTCATTGTTCATTCAGTTTCCTTTATTTTAATCAGCTTTTTTTTTTTTCCCCCATTTCTCCCCAAAAGGTTGGTCTGTATTTCAAGTTTATTTCTAAACAGAACTAAACAAAGACTTCTACTTCACTTTGAAACTTGTCTCTGAACTAAAACTAAAAGACATTCTTAAATATAAACCCCTAATAATGTGATATCACACTTTCAGTTAGTTAAGAGAAACTTGTATGTTTAGTCCAGATCAGACCAGAGAGAGTTCTGGAAACACAAGGCGGCCGAGGTCTTGTGATTACAGATGAAGACGTCTCTTCCGTCAGGGTCGATCTCTCTCAAAATAGAGCCGGCAGCAGCCGATCGGACGCCGGTCTCCACGAATCGCTCGGCTGTGTCGCTCTCGTGGTCTTCTGAAGAACGTTTTGTCTTTGGTTTTTCAGTGTCCTGAGAAGAACTCAGATCCTGCTGGTTAGTTGAGCTGCTGGATTGCTGGTTTATCAGTGTATTATTATGTGTCATCAGCATCTGGTTTTCTGTCCCCGAGGGGACGCTCGCTTCATGGGCGTCTCCATGTTCGTCGTTTTCCGTCACACGGGTTTGGATTTCAGATTCGCTGGAAAACTTCCACAGAGAAAGAGTAACAATTAGAGCATCACTAATATCTACTTCATATCACATCTCCTGCATTACTAGATGAGGAAAATGATTCAAACTGATAATCTCGTGAATTTGATACAATGACATTATTTGCACGTACTGTATTTGATGAAGCTGGTCGACTGATGTTAATTCCATCTTTGTCCATTTCTGCACAGCAGATTTGATGTAAATGATCCGGTTCCTGTGGTTCTGTTCGGTTCACTGTTGGATCGATCAGCGTCTGTGGTTCTGTCGTTAAATCGGTTAAGTGAGGTTTAGATGCTAAAAGAAAACTCCTGTCTGGCCCATGCCGTAATGCGTCCGTATTGCGTGTTAAAACGCTGCGGTTTGATTTTGTCTCAGGAACGTCCTCTTTTGGAGTGCCAGACTTTTGATCTGCTTCATGATCATCCTCATGGTTGCTCTTCATCTCATCACGTCTGATCTGGTGTAATCCTGTGCTTCTCACCGGCAGAACAGGAAGAGTGACCGTCAGCTGTTTCTTAGTGTTGTTGAACTTCGCATCTCCTTTATCTTCATCCACAGGATACGAGAGCGGAAGATCCAGTTTATACGCTGGTGTTTGAGACTCCAGGACGAGCCGTCGCTCCTTCACACTGAGCTCAGCGTCCTGAGCGGATTTCAGCAGCGGTAAATCGACGGTGATGACGATCTCTCTGGGTCGGGCCCCGGGCCCCGAATCTCTGGCGCACCTGTAATCCTGCAGATCAACGACCGATCGATACTTTATGGTGTAATGTGGTTTTCTGGGCTGATTGGAGGATCTTGAGTCTTCAGGATCAGGAGTTTTAGGTTCTGGTTCTGGTTTTGTCTGGATCTGGTCCGGATATGGGAACGACAGCAGGTCCCGTTGTTGCTGCTCGTGTCCGGGAATCGGCCTGCGGATCACGGCCGCCTGTGGAACACCCTTATACTTCATTTTCAGCTGCTTTATGTTATTTCTGTCCATCTCGACGTGGAAAGAGTCTTCGATCCCTCCGATGGCCGTGCTGTGGATGAGTTCCATCAGTCTCTCGTCGTTTTCCGCCGCGTGAAGCGCGTCCGGATGGAAAATGACATCGTAGATCACGCAGCTGTTTCCGGACGCGTCTCTGTCCGGTCTGCCCGGTGTCAGACTGAACGGCAAACGCCAGTTGTGACCCGGTTTTCCGTCTCGGTCTCTGGCCGCCTCGCACGAGGGTTTATCGATCAGCTGATTGGAGCAGATATTGATGAAGCGTTTGTCGCGCGCGCTGCGTGTTTTGAGCACGTGATGAGCTTCGGGATGAATAAACTGCACGTTTACGCCTCTGTCCTTCTCCAGCTGCGTGATTTCCTCCTCGTATCTTCGTTTGTTCTCGGGGTTCGAGATCTCTGCTGCATATTCGTTCAGCAACTCGCGGAATTTCTCGTCTTTTAGTGCTTCACCGAGCCGATTTATTTCATCACGCGTCAGATTCATTTCTTCGAGTTTGCTGCCGAATTCCATTGCAGATTTTTGACTTCCGCTTAACAGTTTCCGATAAACACACTGCTTTACCGTCTTGTTTTCCGAAATGAAAGTAACTGAAGAACGTGGAGCGACGCGGACTCGGTAACCATAGAAACCTGCTACAGCAACAAGGAGCGCGCACGCTGTGTTGCCGCTCTTCGCGTGAGCGCGCCGCTCTCATCAGTCATCAGTTCACTGTGTATCTTATTTGTACTAGTTTAACTGTGTGAACTAATTTGACTGGTTTCCTCCTTCCACCTCAAAATATATATAAAAAAAATGTTATAGACTAGGCTAAACTGCATCTAATCATGCATACAGTGCCCTCCACTAATATTGGCACCCTTGGTAAATATGAGCAAAGATGGCTGTAAGAATAAATCTGCATTGTTTATCCTTTTAATCTTTCATTCAAAAAATTCACAATATTCTAACCTATCATTTAAGTAAAACCATGGAAAGCAGGGGGAAAATCTCTTTATGAAATAAATGTTTTTCTGTAGTTCATGTTGACCACAATTATTGGCACCCAATTATTGCAACGTCCTTTATTCAAGATAACAGCTCTGAGTTTTCTTCTTTAATGCCTGAAAAGTTTGGAGAACACCTGACAAGAGATCAGAGACCATTCCTTCATACAGAAACTCTTCAGATCCTTTAGTTTCCCAGCTCCATGCTGGTGCTTCTTCTCTTCAGTTCACCTCACGCATTTTCTATAGGGTTCAGGTCATGGCAGAAGCTTCATTTTATGCTCAGTGACACATTTTTGTGTTGATTTTGATGTTTGATTTGGATCACTGTCCTGATGGAGGATCCAACCACAGCTCATTATAGAACTTCTAACAGATGCAGTCAGGTTTACATTTTTTATCTGTTGGTGTTTGCTAGAATCCATGATGCCATGTATCTGAACAAGATGTCCAGGACCTCTGGCAGGAAAATAAGCCCACAACATTAAAGATCCAGCGGTATATTTAACCGTGGGCATGGGGTACTTTTTGTACCAAACCTATCTTGAGTGTTTGCTGCCAGAAAGCTCTTTTTTTTTTTAGTTTCATCTGACCACAGAAGCCATTCCCATCTGAAATTCAAGTTGTGTCTGACAACTGAATATGCTGGAGTTTGTTTTTGGATGAGCAAGGAGGATTTTTCTTAAAACCCTCCTGAGCAACATGTGGTTACGTAGGGGCTGTTTGAATTTTTATTTTTTTTTTTAGTCTTTTGGCCCCAAGACTCAACTAATCTCTGCAATTCTCCTGCTGTGATCCTTGGAGAGTCTTTGGACACTTAAACTCTCCTCCTCACCATGCATTAGGACGATATAGACACACATTCTTTTCCAGGCAGATTTGTAACATCTTTAGTTGATTCAAATTCTTAATTATTGTCCTAATGATGGAAATTGGGATTTTCAATGCTTTAGCTCTTTTCTTACAGCCACTTTCTATTTTGTGAAGCTCAACAATCTTGTTCTGCACATCAGAACTATATTATTTGGTTTTATTCCTTGTGATGGATGATTAAGGAAATTTGGCCTTTGTGCTCCTCATATTTATAATCCTGTGAAACAGGAAGTTATGTTGGACAATATCATACTCCTAGTCATATATATATATATATATTTATATTATGTATTAAACTATAGTTACTTTTTTTTGAGACCATTTTAGGATGTGATATTGTTTATTTTTCCCACTGGAATTCAACTCTACAAACTGAGGTAAGTGTCATATCTCAGTCCTACCGCAGTCTCTTTTTTTTTGTTTGTTTTACGAGAGAGAGAAAAAATTCTATATAATCTATATCTTTGGTAGGGTAGAGAGTTTGGAGGAAAAAAAGCCTGCCCACTGGTGGGTAATTCAACTAATATAAATTTTTATTACGTGTTCATGTGATCATTAAATTTCATGCAATGATGTGCATTTTTTTTTTTTTTCTGAAGTTTTGTTACGGTCTCAATTTACCTGAACATTAGATCAATTGGGACAGTAGCGTTCAGCTAAAGTGGGACATTCTATGAAGTCAAAGATACTACACTGCTTAATCTGAGAAACTGTTTTGTTTTAAAGAAAGTGTCACAAACTGTAGGCAGAAGACAGGGAAGACAGTTTTTGTGCATAAAAAGTGCCTGTAAACAAGTGCATCACTGTCCATTACTGTTCCTTCTTGTGACGGTTTGTGTGTTTGTTTGTTTGTTTGTTTGTTTGTGAATCTAGTTAATACAAAATTAATTACATCATCTTTATTTTAATCAATTATAAATAAAAAACAAACATTTCTTATGTCTGTCCTCTCTAATTTGTAATCATTTCTTTAGCCACCTGGACAGAGAAGTGTTCTGATTGTGATAAGGAACAGCCATAGCTTTTTTTTTGTGTCCCTTCCCAAAATGAAAACTGGAAATGTTTTGTTGTGTTGTTTTGAAACAGTATTATATAGATGCAGTTCCATACATTACATTACAGATGGCAAACCATGCAGACCAACGACAGACAGCTCATCCACTGAACCTGTTCACACTGGTGTTCCACCCTGTTAGACAAGTCATTTTAAACAATCATTTGACAGCAATGTAAAATATTTGGCATACTTTTGTTTTATTTTGTGAGGTGAGGAGCATTAACAGCAAAATTTTATTTACCATCCTGTTGGCAAAAATGTGCACAAAGTACCTGTTCTTAGTAATCAAGACATATTCTATTCATCAATAATAGTTGTGTTACCGTATGGCATAAGGGCCATATACTATCCAAAAAAAAAAGATCATTATTGTTTAACATTTACATTATTAACATTTTGTAACAGCTATGTGTTTGTCCATGACAGGGTGGAATACTTTCAGAGCCAGTGTCTGAACAGTCTACCCATAATTATTATTTTTTGAGTGCCTGAGCTTGGCCAATGTGTATTCCTAAAAGATAAACGTGTCATAATTTTGGTAGAATTACAGAAACATGAAAAACGTAACACTTTTTTTTTCCCAAAAAGTACGATGGATAACAGGAATGACCTGTTTCAGCGCTTACAAACAAAACAGTCAAATAAATATGGTTTAAAATGTTCAGTGTTAACAATATTAAACAAAGCTGCAGTGAACCTTTTTTTAGATGTACAGTATTTTGTTTTACACAAATCATTCCACAGATTTAAATGTGTTCTGTGACTTCCTGCTCGGCCTGAAGAAAGTCGTCCTTTTCTGCACAGCGTTTCTCAGTTTTGGTGGTAAACACAGAATCTGGTACTGAAACACACTGGCATGGCTTGCGATGAAGTCTTCACATAATCTGTGAAAATAAAAGGCATTCGTCTGTTCTCCATCAGACCGTAATTTGTTCCACAGGTGAGCAGCGGTTCTTACCGTATGAGCGGGTACGGCTGAGTCTGGAAAACGAACGCGTCGTTGCAATGGCCCTGCAAGACAAATCATCTTCACTGACTCTGGTTTATAGATTTCAGATGTTTTCTGATTTATACTGTCCATCCATGAGCATATGAGACTCACTTTGTCCACTAAAAGGATATAATCGTGACTTCCTCCAAACACAATGACATCCGAGTCTCTTCCTTGACAGGCGGTGTGCCATAGCCTAGCAAATCAGAATGAAAAAGAGCTTGTCTAAAAGCTTGACAAATTAAAAAATACTTGTATAGAAATCTGAGGAAAATACAGTCATAATACTGTATCTAATACTTTTCATCTCCTTTTCTGCATGTTTTCACCTACCGCGGTTTGTCCTTGTTTTGATGCTCCATCCTCGTCCATCCTTGTGTCTTCAGATTAAATATCCAGCCATCACCTGAGAAGAAAGAAAAGAAGGTCTGTAGCTTTTTCTTTTTTAAAGCAGACTGTCGTTTAAAGTTTTGTTTTGCGTGCGTCCTACTCATGGGTCTGCAATCCACGCTGAGTCCACCGAACAGGAAGAGAGACGTGTCCGACACCGCCGTCAGCGTGTGCCACGAGCGTCCTAAAGGCACCGCGGTGGAGGACGCGCTATAAACACGAGACGAGACGGTTCAGCCAGTGCATAGACGAGGGTTAAAGAGATGAGTGAGGAACTATGAAACGTCGCTTACATTTCTGACCACGTCCATGAATTAAAATCCAGACAATACACGTCACTTGTTCTTGTTTCCTGTGCAGAAATCAAACAAACAAAACATGACAACAGAGTCTATTTATGCACATGCACTTTCTCAAGAGAACGATAGAAATGCACATGACAGTAGCTCTCAAATGATTAGTACAAAGGTGAAGGACTGTCTGAGTGTAAATGGCGTTTACGATGTGCTGTCGTCACCAGCAGCAGCATGTGCACAATATGGGCTTTTAAATAGCAGATTTATTAGAGTACTGGTAAATTGAGACATCATTAGTAAGTCTTCTGTACGACTGCAAGAGAAATGAGTTTAATGGAGCAGCAGTCTCTATAAACACATGCGAACAATAACTCACCCTTATTCTTCCACCACACACGTAACCTTTGCTTCCGATCGTAGCGCTAGCGTGAGCGGCTCGTGGGG
>VONZ01000956.1:222500-268356 GCA_012976165.1 Labeo catla
CCGCAAAATGAACAAATCTTTTTTCGAGTCATTTCGTTCATTTTAGCAAAATATAATTAAAATGTTACGTGTTACTTCCCGAACACATCTACTGCTTACACAAACAAGACTAAACTATAATGCTATAAGAAACAGAAAATATTCATTCATTGTTTACCTGGGTCTTTAGTCTATGATTAGCTCACCTCACCTCTTATCTGACAAGTTTTGGGGATTGAGTCGTTTGTTCATCATGTGACGCCCCATAAGATGAACTAACCACTCGAAACAGGTAAACTAATTCCAGTACAGAATCTAACAGGATGTTGCGCATGCGCAACTGAACAAATCCCTCCCCGAGATGACTCGTTCTTCCCGAGTCACATTAAAGATTTGTTCAAAATGAAAGAATCATTCAAGAACGCACATCCCAGAGCCTGTGTTACATGAGCTTTTGTGCTTAAAAAGTATACTAATTTTTATTTTTTGAAAAAAATGACCAATTGTTTTGCTAGATAAGGCCCTTCTTCCTTGTCTGGGATCGTTTAGAGCCTTTGAAGCTGCATTTAAACTACATTTTGGAAGTTCAAAATCGGGGCACCAATGAAGTCCATTATATGGAGAAAATCCTGAAATGTTTTCCTCAAAAACCCTAATTTCCATAATAACAGCGTTTTTACCTAAGGAAAGTGAAGAGGGAAAACTGAAACAAACTAAAAACAAACAAGATGCTGAATTGCTGCTAATTTGAAAGTTAAAGTAAAACTTGAACTATACTTACAGAACATATTGCTGTATTGTTTTCCCTTTGATTTTTTTTTTTTTTGTTGGTCTTAAAAAGGTCTTAAAGTCTTAAAAGTACCCTCATAAAACCTGCAGAAACCCTGATAATATGAGTCGTTTAGATACCAAGGGTTTTTGTGCAGTGACCGATAATTTGCAGTGATTAAAATGATATGCTGTATGTAGTCGTGAAATCACAAAGCACTACTGAGACGCATGTTAATGAAGGTGTAAATGGGTTCATCATTATTTAATCATTATTTGTTTTACAGCGAACACACAGGCACGAACTCTTCACTCCTCCTGTCATTGGTTCTGCTCCAGATGAAGGGAGAAACAAATTCCAGGTAAAAATGAAGAAACCTCCGTGTGGAGACTCTTAATGACAGACACAATCGACCTGTCGCTGATGTATTTTCAGTCAGCGCTTGATGATCTGTGACCGTATGGACTCGTGTATTACAGCTGAAGACGGTGGAGGCTCTTCTGGGCAGCACAGCTAAAGTCGGAGAAGTGATTGTTCTCGGCATGATCACGCAGCTTAAAGAGGTGTTCCTTCACTTTCTACGTTTGTTTTTTACGATTTTTATGTTGAATGGTTCGATGGCAGTTCAGTAGTGGCTGGATATTGGCAGACATCCTTAGTGT
The DNA here is from genome assembly GCA_012976165.1 of Labeo catla. NCBI lineage: Eukaryota > Metazoa > Chordata > Actinopteri > Cypriniformes > Cyprinidae > Labeo > Labeo catla. The sequence continues at coordinate 223,911 of VONZ01000956.1, forward strand.
CTTTACTACATTCTGCGATCCTGATTGAAGCGTCAGTGTATTTGTGTGTGTTATAGAGCAGCACAGCACTGAAGTTTGAGTGAGAGAAAACACAGACACTCAGGCCTTAAGAGACTCACTCCAGGGGTTTTGTGTTGGTGTGTCTCCTCATACTCACTTTATACTTTCAGGGCAAGTTCTACCTTGAGGACCTCAGCGGCACAGTGCAGCTAAATATGTCAAAGGCAATATCCTTCCACTGTTTATCATGACACACACATGCTGCAGTCTTAAAGAATGTTCTCCGTTTGTTCCTTAACGCTCTTTGTACCAGTTTCACAGCGGCCTTTACACCGAGTCCTGCTTCGTTCTGGCTGAAGGTGAGTCTTTTTCTCTCTGCCGTTCAGCTCTTTCCATCTGTGGATCACGGATCTCTATAATCACACGATCCGTCTGCGTTCACAGGTTGGTATGAGGATTCTGTGTTTCACGTCAACGCTTTTGGGTTCCCGCCCACAGAGCCTTCTTCTTTCACCAGGTTAGCTTTTATTTTCTGTAATATGGACTGTCGCTGGCATCGTTCTGCATCCACATGGAGTTTTCTCGTCCGTGTCCAGGGCTTATTACGGCAATATAAACTTCTTTGGCGGGCCGTCCAGCACTGCGGTCAAAGCGTCTGCCAAATTAAAGCAGCTGGAGGAGGAGAACGAGGATGCCATGTTTGTGATCGTGTCAGACGTGTGGCTGGACAGTGTGGAGGTTCTGGAGAAGATCCAAACCATGTTCTCAGGTGCTGTCATTTCCTTGGCCGTTTTGCAAATACTGCAAATCTGCAAATACAGATGACATGGTGAACATCACTTCTAATACAGTTGTCATGTGCTGCAAAATAGTTCTGGTACCGTTAATTAAAATATGGAATTCATGTGATTTGTGCAGATACGGTCAGTATCCGCTCATCTTATCTGCATGATGAAAATGTTTCTCTGAACTTCCTGTTTGCTCGGCTGATTGTCTGCAGCTCTCATATTGTGCTCAGATAGAGATTCTAACGCAGAGAACAAGCTCTGGACTCAAACATGAGCAGAAACACACTTCCTGATGAAGTACAGTAACCCAAACCTGATGGACTACATTTATTTGTCACTGAATCCTATTTGTGAAAGGTTGTGAAATTACTTAGTTTATAACATGACCAGTTCATAATTCAGAACGATGTTCAGCTGGATGTGAAAAGCATTGTGTGTGTGCATTAGGGGTGTAACGATACATGTATTCGTACCCAACCGTCACGGTACGGGCATCTCGCTTCGGTGCATGAGGCCTTACAACAAATACAGGCAATTTACCTTCAGTCCAGAAGGGGGCGCCGCAGTAATGCAACGCTGTTTGATAATCAACCGCAGCGAAGGCCAGGAGTTGGGCACTTGAAAACAAAGACTAGACAGTGACCATGTGCTGATTCTGAACGCGTCTCTCACTGACAAAGGAGTATAACGGTACTTTAAAGGCTTGCGCCCTCAACTGTTTGCGAAATGGAGCTTTGTGCTCTTATATCCTCCATTTCTCATCCGGCACAAATACAAATATTCCATAATATTTTCATATTGACGATGTATCCAAATGCGAACGCGTTCCTACGGTGACACAGTGAGGCGGGCGCGCTCATGTATATGTTTTGTGTTTGTGTGCGCCGGCGCGATTACTTCAACTTTCCTCATACCAGCAAAATCAACTTAAAAAACAAATAGGATGTCGCTTTCTGCCATTTGAGTTTCCTTTCTGTCACAAAACTGAACTGAAACTCAGCAAATATAGGCTACGTTACATGTCGCACCGTGAGCCCCGAACCAAGGTATGTACCGAACCGTGACATCTGTGTACCGTTACACCCCTTGTGTGTGTGTGTGTGTGTGTATATATATATATATATATATATATATAAAATATGAATTATAATCATGCTTTCTAGATATTGATATCAGCATTGGTCAAATAATACTAGATATTAATGAATAATAATAAATAATGAGAGGTGTGACGGTCACTCCACTAAAGCAAATGTAAACCGAATCTACAGTCGTGTTTGGAATTTGACAGCAATATTTTAACATCTGCAGGCTTCAATTCAAATTTATTTGTATAGCACTTTTCACAATACATATCGGTGCAAAGCAACTTTTACAAACTTTTACAAGTTTTTACAATATATGTAGTAGTAGCTTATTAGTGGTGACTGTCAAGTTGATGAACATATGGCAGAGATGTGTGGTAAAGATCAATTAATGACGTAATCAAACAGACAAAACACACCATAAATGAAACGGGTCCTTGTGTCCGTAGTCTGTCTGTGTTTCCTCATGCATCTCTTCACAGATCAGAGCTTGTGTTCGTCTCTCGTCAAATATAATCAATCTTTTCAGCAAAATTCTGAATAATGAAAGTACTTACATGCACGGAGAGTAATTACATCTGTTATCAGTATTTAAGCAGCAGTTTCTCTTCATAATATCGAGATGACAGACCTGCTTTCTTATTGATTGCAGAACAAAAAAAACACTGCTTTCATTTTAGAGCATCTCCTGTGATCATTATAAGTGAAACAGTGGGGACTTTTTCTTGAATAATCAAACCCATCATGCCTTCACAAAGTAGTATGTATGTGTGTGATTGACTGAAATGATGGATGATTTCAGGCTACTCTGCCATGCCGCCCACCTGCTTCATATTCTGTGGAAATTTCTCTTCGGCTCCGTACGGCAGAAACCAGCTCCGAACGCTCAAAGGTTTGACGTCTCTTAAGAGCTCTTGCCTTTGCACGATCATGTTTTAAAGCAAAACTCATTTTTTTCGATGCAACAATGTTGTTCGCAGAGTCTTTTAAAGCACTTGCTGATCTGATTTGTGAATATCCCAGCATTCACAACAGGTAAGACATCTGAATTGACTTAAAAGAGTTAGACAAAGATTTTTTTTGTTCTGATGCCACTTTCTGAAGCGCTGCTCAAGACGCGCAGTGTCGTGGACTTCACTGACTCCTCTGAAACGTGATTTTGCAGCAGTCGTTTTGTGTTTGTTCCCGGACCAGAAGACCCCGGGCCCGGCACCGTTTTACCCAGGTATAACGTTAGGAGCTAGTTGCTTGTCAATCGATCGCATTCTTTGAATGACTGAATGTGAATTTAAAGTGTAAAAGCTCTTTCTGCTACCAGACCTCCATTGGCTGAGCACATCACAGAGGAGTTTAGACAGCGCGTGCCATTCTCCGTCTTCACCACCAACCCCTGCAGGTGTGTGATCTGACTCGTGAGTGTGTGTGTGTGTGTATCAAGAGTGAGTTCAGTGTGCTTAGTGTGTAGTGTGTATTGTGTATCAGGATTCAGTACTGCAGTCAGGAGATGGTGGTGATTCGAGAAGATCTCGTCAATAAGATGTGCAGAAACTGCGTTCGACTCCCAAGCAGCAACCTGGATATTCCTTCCTAAGCCAGATTTATGTGTGTGTGTGTGTGTGTGTGTGTGTGTGTGTGTGTGTGTGTGTGTGTGTGATCACACTTCTGACATTACAGTCATGAGCTGTTTGTACGGCTGTGGCTGTTGATTTATTTTGAGTAAGCACTTGATTACGTTGACCAGATTCAAGTAACTGGATCAATTCTTAAAGTTTTTCACTGTAGGGTGCCTTTTGGTGTCCTGTACATAAATAACTCCTTTGCCATGATAACATAAGAATGACTATGAAAGGGTGTGTTATATTAGGCTAAGTTTTTATATTCATTACAAAAATGTTTTTCTGACACATTAGATACATTTTCTAGATTTTTTTTTTTTTTTCTCTTAGTGAAGTTTTGTGTAGGAGGATGTATGTTATTTTGCTATGTCTCATGCAATGCTCATTCAATTTGAATGAGAGTAGAATATAGCCAAATCATAAAATTTTAAAATTTTCTTCTCCTAATAATATTTCGTTAAATAAGAGATTGCTCAGTTTGAGTCTATTGACCATTTGGTAATAAAAACGATACTTTTATTTAATAAAACAAGAAGAGTTTGTCCATGTCCCTTAAATGGTTGTCCACCCTGTCATATTGGGGAATCCGCCACTTTAAGAAAAGGCCGTCCCCTTTAGTGACATCAGAAGAAAGATTTTTTTTTTTGTCTCTTCAGTCACTTTTCTTCCTATGAGTTTGCTTACTTGCTTTTCCTAAGCTTATCACGTCCACCTTGTCTGCATAAAATATAGCAGAAGTGATTAGAATACAGTAATACAGTCCTATTTTGTCATGCTTTGTGTGTTCTGCTTTGTGTCCACCCTGTCATCTTGATATTTTAAATGAGTATTTTAAATAATTCAATCATACCTGTATAATCTAGTGTGTTCAATAGCTAGGTGTGGGCAATAACATGCAAACAAAAAACGGCATCCAAATATCACCATTTTCTCCAAATGAGAAAAAATACATGTGCAAATTGTATGAGTTTCTTTAAAAACGCATGTTTTTTTACGAAAATCTTTTATGTAATTATAATTTTAAAGCAAACAAATAACCCTGTTTAGGAAAGGGACATCATACCTTTCAGAAAATATCATTTGCATTTTAATATTGCAATGAAAATGTATTTAACAATAATATATGTCTGTGACAGGGTGGACGTATCTTATGGTTTATGCTTTGAATAATGGCCCATAATTAACTAAAAATGTGTGGGAGCTCAGATAATATTTCTATAGTACTTGAGTGTCTACTGTTTATGACATGACATAAAGTGAATAGGAAATTAAGACCAAAATTTGAGTATTGTGGGGGTTGAAAGGCACTCTATAGTGATACTGACCCAAATAATTATTCTTGAACTGTAATTCAAACGTTGTATCACTCATCTTTGATGTCTGACTGGTGCCTAATGATGGATGACTGTAATTGCTTGAACATCAAACACATGAACATGACTCAAAACTGCTCAAAACAGGTCAATTGAAGTAGAGGGTTTTTTTTTTGAAGTTGTGTACTAATTTAATGGGGTAGTCATTACTTTTTTTTTATTAGCTGTTCATATATTTATAATGTAGCTGTCATTTAAACGGTTTCTTAAGATCACTTAAGAAACCTTTTCACAGATCACTGTTGTGTGAATTGCTTGCTGACATACAGTAAGTGTTTGGTTAATTTTGCATTTGTTCAACAGTTTGTGAAAACCATCTTGTCGCAAGGTCATCTGACGCCGCTGCCGCTCTACGTGTGTCCGGTGTACTGGGCGTACGATTACGCGCTACGAGTTTATCCCGTTCCTGACGTCATCGTCTTCGCCGACAAATACGACCCGTTCAACGTATGCAACACAGACTGCCTGTGCATCAACCCGGTACGCTCACACCGCATTCATGAAATATGAGGCAAACGCGTGTGCTTGATTTGTGTGTTATTGGCTGAACTGATGGAATCCGATCATTCAGTGAGTTAGATGTGATATCTGTTGCTGTCTTACTCCTTCAGGGCTCTTTTCCAAGAAGTGGCTTCTCCTTTAAGGTTTACTATCCGTCTAACAGAACAGTGGAGGACAGGTATGATTATTAATAATGTCATCAACACCCTCTTAATCAACATTCACACATTTAAAGACTATGTGCTTTGAGAATAATCCCTTGTATTTCCCATTGTTCCATTTACAGCAAATTGCAAGGGCTTTAAATGAGTGGAACATCATGTGCTTCATGTTTTTTTAATACTTTTTGTTGTTGTTGTCATTTCTATTGCACTCTTTAAAATGTAGATTTCTTTTTAGATTCTGTTACATTAACCTCATTAATATGGTAATGGTTTGATTTGATTGTGTTGATGCACTTTTAATGTACAATAAACATAGACAAAATGTGTTTATTATATGATTCATTATATCAGTGTTATATACATGATCACGTTTGTCATACAGTGTCTACTATAGATGAAAAGTGCTGAATACATTTTCAGTGTGAATATGTGAATGTGATTTTTTTTATTTTTTTTTTTAACCAGCAATTTGCTGATCCTTTTGACATACTTTTCATAACCCTAGCAACAAAATAATTTCTTGGACAAACCTTATCTAGATTGTGAGACTCCCACCGATGTACATTAATATTTATGTAGATCAGTGAACTTGACATTATTGACGTCATCTAGCAACATTTAGTGACCAGTTTTAGCTACTTTCATTTAAAAGCAGTTGGGAACACTAGTCCCTATGTTTTTTTTTTCTCGTAGTTTGATGGTTTAAGTGAAATCGTAAGGTTGTGGGGCCAAAAAAACACTGCACATCACTTTTGGCTACTGTTGTGTTCCGTGTTGTTGGAGCCGCTTTAGTGCTTTTTAAGAACCTGCTTACAGTATCATCACTGATGCATTGCTACATTTTTCCAGCTAAAAAAATTTAATTACTATCATTTCTGCTGTTAGAGCATTGATTTGCAGACTGGAAGAAGTTATTAAATTTTGTACTTAGAAAAGTTACAAAAAGAATTGACTACTTTGATGATTACAAGATTGTATCATTTTATCAACTCCACATCATCATGTACCTCCAACACATTGTATCTATGCTGACAAAGTGTTTTTCTCCTCTTTGCTGCCATCTTGTTACTCCTGACTAGGTTAGGAGACCTCTCCAGCACTCCTGAAATAATTTAGCAGCGGAGTCCCAAACACTTTGAGACCTTAATGAATCACTCTTGTTGTGAAGTCTAGGAATAAGAGTAAAATTATGTCATTCTTACACCTTTGACACACTTAAGACTAAAATTGTACTCTGAGCAGCTTTATGTATGGCCTGTGGTCTACATTTCATAATTTGTTTTTCTGGTGCTGGTGACAAATGGTCACACTAATCATTCTGATCAGACACATTGATGACCGAAACAATGCTGTTATCCTCCTAAAACCAAAAATGCAAATGATGAGGCAACTGTTTACAATGCAATCACATCTTTAAGATAAGTTTGTCATGTTAAGAGAGTTCAAAGGTTAATAATGGCGTGATTCTGGGCGGTCCCAGAGAAGGTCTGCGTCGTCGCCTACTTAATATCCATGAGCCACACCTTCAAAAACTGCAGCGATTTCTGTTTTTCTCTAATTCATACCGACTCTTGTTCTAACATCGTGACAGTCTTCGGCCGGAAAATCATCATCATCTGATTTACTGACCGAGTCACCGAAGCGCCGAGGACTTTTAAAGGCAGTAAGGCTTGTTTTCTGTTTACTTTCACTTTGTATAAGAGCAAGGAAGATCGTCGAAATGATTTCATCTCTTTCCGTTTCTAGTGAATATTTTTTGTAATTCCTTGTGGCACCTTGCTGTGCGTCAATACTGAAAAACTGAATGACTTGCTGTTTTTAGTGCGTGTGTTAACGCTGTGATATCCAGCGGCCGGACAGCGTGATGTAAACACCCATTATTATAAGCCTTAATATCATTCACTACAGACTACAGTGAAGAAAGGAACCTTCCCATTGTCTTATTTTTTAGTCTTGTGTATTCTCTAGTTTGTAAATCAGTATAGTATAGCAGTGTTTGTTCTGCAGAGTTTAGTACAAGCCGTGGGTGAAAATGTGACTTGTCAGACATTCAGAAATGACAAATGATCGAAACCCGTTCAGCAGGAACGTCTGCGATCCAAACAGACAATAGTTTGGTGTTATAAGAACAAAAGTCTTTACTGACAACACAAAGTATGGCAAGACTTACTCAGCGGGGAAACAAAGAAGTGGGCGAAACAAAAAGTGAACGACAGGGACCTTTTTTCATGTTAACAGGTTGGAGCAGGGGCGGCGAACGTCGGTCCTGGAGAGTTTTGCTTTAACTCTAATCAAACACACCTGAACAAGCTCATCAAGGTCTGAAGGGTTACTAGTAAACTACAGGCAGGTGGGATTTTATTAGGGTTGTCGCTGAACTATGCAGGGCTGCGGCTCTACAGGACCGGAGTTCGGCACCCCTGGGTTCGAGCATTCACTCAGTCTGCAGGCGGATGTGGTCTGGTGTTATTGTTTATCTCCTGAACGTGTTAACTGGTGACTGACTTCCGGTTTCTGCTCCTCCGCTCCAGATGTGATTGAACAACCGCAGCAGATTCGTCGATTGTGAAATAAACACAGACCTGCTCATTACATGACTTTGGTATTATTGTAAAGATAAACAAGCATTGGTATGATCGCCTGTAACAGCTGAAGTATGGTACATGAAAAATATCAGCACGGGTGTAGAACAACAACAACAAATATGTCAGGCTGTGACACAGCAGTAACCAGTGTTGGGGAGTAACTAGTTACATGTAACGGAATTACGTAATTTAATAACAAAATAAATGTAATTGTAATTATTACTGAGAAAAAAATGTGTAATTAAGTTACAGTTACTTTTGAAAATGTTAATGATTACAAAGGGGGTTAGGTCTGATTTTTTTCACACACACATACAGATTATATTGACGACTTTCATAAATTGCATTGACTGCTCTACAATGAGACACTGGTGTTTCAGGACATATAATAGGACACATGCTTATTGGGTAACTGTTTTATTTCCTTTTTGGGTTTATGCATATACTTTATATTTTAATAATAATTGTTTTTTTCCAATATGCCAGTGTTTCCTGACAACTATGCAAACATTTGATTTCAAAACCAGTTTCATAGCTATTAAACCATTTCTTGTTATGATTTTAAATGTGTATTTAACCTCAGAATGATCTCCAATTAAATAAGAGCTGTTAAGTCTGAATTTGTGGTGCTTTAAATTAAATTATTACACGGCTCTGTGTAATGCTTGATTCTGATTGGTCAGTCATGTTGTTCCCTGATAACAACTGGTAAACGCTAATTAATAACACAGACTCATCCATGCAACTTAAGTTGGCACTGTAGGCTTGATAGTTTTTCTTGGTGGAAGCTTTGCATTTGGATAACTAGTAAAATATTACATCTGAATTTAATATATGTGTACAATTTCTTAATTCTGTCAGTCTGGTATGGTGGACTCACTCTGTTGTTTCAGACAAACGCAGCTGCAGCCATTTTGTTTTGTACATTGTAATGGATTATAAGATAACTAACAAACTAGTACTGTAAGTACTTCTACTTAATTATGTATGTGGTGAAATGTTGTGTAATAAAAGTGGTATGACTGCACCGTATCCCTTAAATGTCTGTCTAGTTTGAACTTGTTGTTTGGTGGCAGCTGATTTCTTCATGGAAGCTTTGTGTTCAAATATTTCAGCTCAGATCAGTGTTGCGTGTCTAATTATTTACTTTTGTTGCAAGCAGCTGTGTAATAAGTAGGATAATGTACATCCAGCCAGTTGTTATTGCAAAATAAAGATGTGTATTATCTTATAATCTTAATTCAAGTGATGAAGGATTTTGAGAGTCTGACAGTAATCAGTGTTGAATGTTGCTGTAAGGTTAACTCTGCCTGGTTTAAATGTTACAAAATAATTAACAGTTGAAGATATCACACTTGTAGAAAAGTAATCAAAATGTAATCAGATGTAATTAGTTACATTTAATAAATTAATTAAAAAGTTACAGTACTTATTACATTTTAAATAGAGTAACTTGTAATCTGTAAACTATTACCTTCCCAACACTGGCAGTAATGATCATTGAGCTGTCTGACTGAAGTAGCTCAAGTGCTGATTTTGGGGTTGAAGTCAGGATTTTTTTCTCTGTGTGACATAATGCAGCTGGCAGAATCAAGGAAATGTGTCTGTGTTAAATTGTGACCTCTTGCTCCAAGGCAGGGGCTGCTTATAACACGTGAACTGCTTAGTTCATGGGCGGTCGCTGCTCAAAGGCAAATAAAAGGTGTAAATAAGTGTGACTGGACTATCTCTACTCTGTTAATCGCTGACCGCCGCTCTGAGGCAGGGGACTGCTTGAATCGTGCGAGTGAGGGTCTGTGAACTCCTGTAAACCTCCTCTCATAGACAGCACTGTGAGCGACAGGACTATTTGCCCGTCAACTTCAGGTCCTGTTTTAGGGAGGAGAGGTGAAGAGAACGTACTACAGGTGGAGAGGCAGTGAATATTGCTGAGTCTTTAGCCATACTCATCTAAAGATGCATCTATTTTGCCAGCACCTGACCAACTGATACTAGCACTCTATTCGATTCTATTCCATATATATATATATATTTATCTTTTGCAATGTGTAGTGTGCTGGACAAACTGAGATTTGCCAAAGCACATGTATGCTTCTATTGTTCTCATTTGTAAGTCGCTCTCCTAAATGACTAAATGGAAATGGAAAATGAAAAGGACTTTTCCCGAAAGTGGCTTTTCAGACGCAGTGTTGAGAGAACGATTTGAAAGGGAACCTGACAGCAGTTTTTTAAACTCCCGAAAAGGGTTCGCGCTGCTGCCGTTAGTAAATTTGGCTTTGAGCAGGATCGTGTCCAAACAACGCAGAACTACTACAGAAAAGTGACTGCAAACCTCATTGACCATGAAGATCTGGGTGTTTCTCAAATAGAGATAGGACACATCCTTTCCAGTTCTTCTGAGGCTTCAAGACTAGATTACAAGACTAACCTAACCTGCATTAAACACTAGAGTAAGATGCTCTAGTAGTAACCCTGATAGCACAGGTACATCTCGGAGACGTCTGTTTGACATCTGCTTTTACATCTGCAAGAGCTATGTTTTTAGATGGTGTGCTCATCTGCAATGCATCTATAGGACGTTTCCTATCAGATGTCGAATACAGGTAGAATGTATGTAAAACTGACATCTTAGAGACATCTGTCAGATGTTTGTACACAGCAGATGCTTTCCATATCAAGTGATCTTTAACAGACGTCTTGCAGACGTACATGTGCTATCTGGGAAGTGTGCATGGATATGTCATAAATGTTTCTGCCCCCGCAGTCACGACACACAAATATGGTTAAAATTATAATTGGAAGAACAGTTTATATTTAACACTCTTTTTATTTTTTATTTTATGAATCTTTATATGGTCTTCAGCAGTTCAAGTCTGTGTAAAGCAACATTAAATGTGTGTTCTGAGTTTGTCACACCACAGAAAAATGTGTTAATAACCACTCAGCCAAATTTGAATAATAAAAATAAAACGGCAAGTAAGTAAATTAAGGTATCAGAATCTTGCAAACATAAGCAGTGTTCTCTGTTCTCAAATGCTGGGGCCGTGTCCGCCCACTCGTGGGAAAGCTAAAGCGTGAAAGAGATGGTGTCATCATCTTAAAACCTGGACAGTTGTAGCACCAAGATGAACTTCTTCATCTGCACTGGCCAGAAAACTCACCTGAGCTGAATATTATCACACCACTGTGGGCAGTTTTCTACAACATTACACTGTAGACTATTCAAAAGCTAAATGAATATATTCTAGAAATATAGAAGCTGTCTTAAAGGCAAGTGGTGGTAAACCACCTTAATTAAGATATATTTCCCTGATGACCACATTATTTTGTCCCACACTCTTCTATGTAAGCAGGGGCGCCCAAACTCGGTCCTGGAGGGCCGGTGTCCTGCAGAGTTTAACTCCAACCCCAATTAGACACACTTGGACCACGCATGTAACATGCAACAGCAGCTGTTTATTTTTGATCATATGCTGTAGTCATGACAGGCTATGTCTAGATAGAGACGAGTTATTAAATATAATGTGCGGTTAAAGGCCGATTTGTTCCCACAGAGCGTCATCATGGTGAACTGCTGTGGTCTTGTGTCTGAAAAAAACGAACCAGGTAGAAACATCTCTTCCTTGTTATAAACAAAGCTGTAACAGTTTGTATTTCAAGTTGTGTGTTTTCTTTATAATATAACACGTACTTCATTTTCTTAGGAGCATGTTTATGTTGAAGAGGATGTTGAGGTGTTTGTGTTTCTGTGATGTTTCTCTCTCAGTTCCTCTCAAGAGCATCTCGGTGGAGCTGCAGGTCCAGGATCACGTGGCCTCCGTCAGCTCCCGTCTGCAGTATGTCAACGAGGAGGAGCGTCCGCTGGAGGCCGTGTTCGTCTTCCCGCTGCCCGCCGACGCTGCCGTCTGCCACTTCAGCGCCAAGATCGGGGAGCAGGAGATTGTGGCCGAGGTGCAAGACAGACAGAGCGTGAGTCCAGATGCTGGCTGACTGACAGACAAACTTCTGTCAATCTTTCTCTTATCGATAATTATGTCCACTGGAATAATAGTATCTGATTGTTTGGAGTTATTGGGTATGGATTACTGTAATCTATAATAGAGAACTGGATTGCTCATGACGTCATAGAAGTGAAGCCACTGCGCCGCCATATTGCTATTCCCTAGTACTGGCAAACATTCTGTTGAATGAATAGGAAATGATACGATTTTAATGAGTAAACATCACCTAACAAGTCAGCGTTTTCATATCTGACGTCTCACTGTACATTCTCACAACGCAAACGTCCTGTAAACGTTCATTTGTTTAATGTCCGGAATTCCCTCTGCATATTATGTGTAATTGAATCAATGACTCAGGTTCATTTAAAAAAAAGCTGTGACTTTGTTTCAGACTATTTTCATTGACAAAATTGGGCAAAATCAGGTTAGTTCATGTTTAATATGTCCTACATAATTCCTTACATAAAGAAATATATTTTGTGTTGGATCAGTTAACTGTGTCGACAAGGTGACAAACCCACCTGAACAATTTCAAAACATCACTTATCCTGCCCGAAAAAAAGACGATAAACATCGCAGATAACATTTTAAGTTAAAATTAATTTACATACACATATTACAAACCCTAGTCCTGTGTGACTGATACGCTTACAATCGGGTGATTTTAGGTCAGCGGTTTGGCTGTGAGTCAATGGTGTTCTCTGCCGGTAGGGAATAGTAAGATGGGGGATCGAACACTTCCGGTGGCTTCACTGACTTACGGTCCAGTCATTATATATAGATCAGTGGTATGGATGCGTTTGTCTCTCGCAGGCGCGGGATCAGTATGATGACGCTGTGAGTTCGGGTCAGCAGGCGTTTCTGCTGGAAGAGAGCGAAGAGAGTTCGGATGTGTTCAAACTGAGTGTCGGCTGTTTGTCTCCGGGTCAGAACGCCTCCATCACCATCGTCTACGTCATCGAGCTCAGCGTTCAGGCCGATCACGCGCTGCGCTTCTGTCTGCCGGCAGTGCTCAACCCACGATACAAACCAGCAGGTGATCCTTACCTGATTTTAGTCAAGAGCATGTATTGAGGTCATGGCGAAGACCTCAAGATCATAACCCTGTACAGACTGACGGCCCACGCCATCTGTGGGTTCATTACAGAAGTTTTTTCACATTCGGTCTTTCCGCATGGCTTCAAAAAATCAATTACAGCATTTGCTTTAAAGCAACTTCAAGACTTTGAAACTGACAAACAAAACCAAACAAACAAAGGTTAAAGACCTTATAACATATTTCATAAGGTAAAACTATTCTTCCCAGAAAGAAGAATGATGAAGTCAGATTTCATAGTTCTCCAGTCACATACACTAACAGTTAAAAGTGTGGACTCTTCCTTTTTAGTGTTTCTGAAAGAAGTTTCTTCTGCTCTGCAAGGCTGCATTTATTTGATTTCTATGTACATATCTGATTTCTACATATCTGTTAAAATGTAATTGATTGCTGTGATCAAAGCTGAATGTTCAGCATCATTACTCCAGTCTTCAGTGTCACATGATCCTTCACAAATCATTCTAATATGCTGATTTGCTGCTCAACAAACATTTCTGATTTAGCAATGTTGAAAACACATGTTCTGCTCAATATCAACTGTATTGCAGTGCCTTTCAAAAGTTTGGGTAAGTAAAATAAAAAATACTAAACATAAAATAACACAATTATTCATCAAGGATACATTGAATTCATAGGCGGGGTTTGGGGGGCAATCATGATTTTGTCTGAGCCAGGGTTGGGGTCAATTCAGGAATGAACTCAACAATTCCAATGCAAAGAAGGAAATGGAATTGGAATTGGAATTCAACAACAATTACAGGAAACAGAGTTGAAATTGAATTGGAATTACAGGAAGTGGAATTCAATTCAGGGAAATTCCACTGAATTCTGTTTATTGCTGTTTCTGAGCATTTATTTGTGATTGCATTTAGAGACATACATTTGAACTTTATTTATGATGCTTTACAAATACCAAGTAATGTATGAAATAGAGTTGATTAAATGCAAGTAAATAAAAATGAGAACTGTGCATTATGAATTAATAATTGAATGACAGTGGTGATAAGTTTCTGGATGTACTATACATTCAATATATGATTACCACATAATATATGTCTCATCTCACAAAAAAAAAAAAGAGTCATGTTCATTCATGTATTTCATTCACTTTTTATTGCATCAAATTATCATCATTTCCTGAAATTTGGCATCGCTAAGATTGCACAAACAGTACTCACCTGTAGATGACGTTTAAAATTTGATGTAGCTCGGATGGATACATGAACAGGTATACCACAATGATTGCAGATTGCTTTATGGTTACCTAAAGTTGTATGAGTCGGTTCACCAAAATGATCCATTATACTGGTCTTCCCAGACATTACAGATTTCTCAGCCATTGTCAGTTTAATAGGTTAATCGAAATCTATGTGTTAATTTTGCAGTCCAGGGTTCATACACAAATCAGATTGTCAAAACAGTCCAAGATCATACACAAAAAGCTATCCAAATACGATCAAATTCTTTTCACTCAGACTAACAGGAAAATCTCCAAACTTACACCCTCAAAATGGGCCCTCACTGGCATACATTTATACTCCCAGGTTATGAACCTTCACCTTGCATGGAATTTTGGGAAATGTAGTTTAGGAGAATCTTGTTAGGGACACGCAGAGTGACACATGCAAAAAAGAATCATATTTAATAACCTCTTTAAATATGACTACAATTTGTGAAATGATCATGCTTAACATACTAAACATACAGTACTTTGTATTTCTTTTATATGTTTGTTGTTTATGTGATTTACAATATTTAATGTACTATAAACCATTAAGCAAATCAAGTCAAATTATTTTATTTAGCAACTCAAGTGGAATTTAGTGGAATTTATTTGATTTCAATTCTGTTTCCTGACATTCCAATTCAATTCCAATTCCATTTCCTGTCAGCTGCATACAATTCCAATTCCAATTCCATTCCAGGAAGTGAATTGGAATTTACCATTCATTCTCAATTCAATTCATGAATGGCCCCAACCCTGGTCTGAGCTATGAAAAAATCGAAGAGTTCATATTTTTTCATTTTATTTATAGTATCTTATTATTTTATTGGACAGAGTAAGTACGTTAATAGTCGCGACTCATGATTCTCAACTTGTCTTGACAGAGAGGATTCGCTTTTCGTTATTTTCCTGGTTTTGCAAGTTTATAGTTGCATCAGAAACAGCTTTCTCAGTTATGAGGAAAGCAGGAAACTGGCTCCGAACTTCAATGGCACATATCTTCAGTTTCCCTCTTTTCACTCGCTTTCCTTCGCTTTTAATAGCTTGTAAATGCACAGTGCACATTTTACTTTAACTTTTAAATTAGCAGCAATTTGGCGTCAATTGCTTGAATCCCATCAACAAATACAATGTTAAACTCACTTAGCCTAAATTAATCATGGAACTTTTATTAACTAAACGAATAAAAATAGCTTACACCATGCTGTATGCCTAATATAAAATAATGAGTAACTTAAGCTAGGCCTACATACATTTTAAATATACAAAACTGAAAATCGGTAAACACTGTGGAACCAAATAAATATAGGAAGCGTAGAACGTTTATTAGCAAAACGAATAAGAAAGAAATTACACAAAGTAAAAATCAGCAAACACTGTAGAACCAAATAAATAAGAAACAAATGTAAAAAAAAAACTTCGAAAACCACCATAGATAAATGGCAAAAGTCAACAGGCTTTTAAAAATAAAAAACATTGCCAAACTTCCTCCAAGCTTTCTGTTTCAAGGAAATGCTGCTCTTTTGAACTTTCTATCCAACAAATAATTCTGAAAAAGGAAAGGAAAAGAAAGGATGTGACGTGTGGCCAAGTATGGTGACCCATACTTGGAATTTGTGCTCCAAGTGCACACACACAGTAGTGAACAAACACGCACACACACCCCTGAAACAGTGGGCAGCCGTATTGCTATCACTGCGGTGCCCAGGGAGCAGTTGGGGGTTCGGTGCCTTGCTCAAGGGACTCACCTCAGTCGTGGTATTGAGGGTGGAGAGAGCGCTGGTTATTCAAGCCCGATTAGGATTAAACCATTAGGCCACGGCTGCCCCACAAAATGGTGTCACAATTATTTTAGGCTTTTTATCAGTAGTGAAGGGTTCACAGGGCGTGTGGCGTCATCTGCGCTGTGAGCGATGCACTAGAATGAGTGAATGAGTAGCGCTTTGCTCGTGTAGAAGTACTGCAGAAATGTAATGGATCTTTTGTAGTTGATGGATCTTACTTTAGGATTGTTGGTAGTTCAGTGCTTTAATGATGAGCAGTCAAAACAGCTTTTTAAAGTCACTGGGAGCAGCAGTTGTCAACCAGTCATCTGTGTCTTAAACCAGGCTGATGATGCACAGGTCAGTTCTGGTCAGAATGAAGGTTCTAGAGTTCTAAAGTATCTCTGTTTGTCTGTGTGATTCTCTCAGCTTCAGCGGCCAGTGTTCCAGAAGTTTCCTCAGCATCTGTTATTCCTTACACTCTGTCTCTGAGTGTTGATGTGAGATCTTCAGACCGCATCTCCAGACTAGAGTCCAGCTGCCCTCTGGATCCTCTGGAGTTCCTCGACGCGCAACACACTCACGCCACGGTACTGCGTGTGTTTCTCTGACTGTCTGAGTGTGTTTCTCGTTCTACAGTCTCATTACCAACAAGCCTATAATCATGTTTGTAAATGTGCTGTAGTGTTTGTGTTCATGTGTGAGTGTCAAGTCAAGTCGCTTTTATAGCGCTTTTAACAATAGAGATTGTGTCAAAGCAGCTTTACAGTATTAGATGGGAAAATAGTGTGTCAATAATACAAAAGGACAACACTAAACACTCAGTGTTTAAAGGCAGTTCATCATTGAGTTCAGTGATGTCGCCGTCATCATCCAGCTCAGTGTGTTTGTTCATGTGTGCAGGTGAAGCTGAGTCCTGGTCACCGCTTTGATAAGGATGTGGAGCTGTTTCTGTACTATGAGAATTCCCATCAGCCCTCTGCTGTCGTGGAGGCTGGAGCGTCTGCGGCTCAGTCAGGTACAACACAGCCATCTGAACATCCAGTGCAAATCTCAGTAAAACATGGAAAAATTATGCTTTTGTTAATACATGAACTCAGCGTGGTTTAAGTAAGGGTTAATCAGTGGTTTGCCGTGCATTAAAGGATTTTAAATGCATGAAGTTGAGGCTAAGAACGTCTGATGTGAAGTGCATTTAAAATCCTTTAATGCACAGCAAGCCATTGATTATCCCGCTTATTCCGTGGTCATTTGCCAAGTTATAGATAAGTTAAAAGTAGTATTGCTCTTTACAGCGCAATATTTGACCGAATGGGTAAAAAAGATGGTTCTTTTTGTCAGATATGACATGCAGCTCTAGCTTTCTGCCCGCTTCAAATCAGACACAGGAATGAAATAGTGCGGTAACATCACATTTATTTGAAAGAATTATAGCATTTATTTCAGTAAATTATCGATCGACCGAGAGAGATATGACAGTTGTGTGTGTGTACCTGCCTACATGCTGTGCGTCTGCGCGTCTCTCTCTGCAAACAACGAATTTATTCAAAAACAGCGGTTTTACCACCTTCTTGCTGAGGAATATAATGTAGTGATCTAGTATCTAGGCCATTTTGTTAAGAATGGCGGGGAACCGCTGACAACAACTTTCTCTCTCTCTCTCTCTCACTGCGTTTGCGTGCATCAGTCAGCAACGCAGTGCATTAATATAGAACGGTGATTAAACTGACTTGGAGCTACCTGTGTATTAAACGGTTTTACTTAGCATTGAGTTTGCAGTTTTCACGTATATGATTGCTTAAATTTATTTTCAAGATCTTAGGTAAATGGTCAATTATTGATTTCAGTATGGCTATAAATGTCACGCAATATCATATTGAAACTCACATTAGACACTTTTAACCGCCGTCGCAGATAGGAAAAAACTGTGATTAACATGGAAAAGATACTTTTTTACACATCGTGAGACGTTGCCGTTCGTCTCATTGACGGCTCATAAAAGAGAATCACACTGCAATGTAAAATTGGCGAGTTTCTTCATGAAGGAAATTATTTGACCACTGGTGTTCATGTCTCTCTGCTTGATCAAAGAATGCTGATTTTGCCCTACTGCAAAAGAAAACTTTTTTGATTCTAGAAGTTTGTGCACTAATCTCTGATGTTTGGGGCGGGTCGTGCGTTAGTTAGGACTCAGGGCTTGATTAGTTGTTCAGGTAGTTTTGATTCACTCTGCAGGATAGACACCGTCGTACAGACTGACACGGTTCTCCGTTTCAGGTTCTCTGATGGGCGCCCCGGCACTCATGATCAGTTTGTACCCAGAGTTCCCTGCGGACGTGATGTCGTCACTGGCGTCTCAGGGCGAGTTCGTTTTTGTGGTTGACAGATCAGGCAGTATGGACTGCAAGATGCATCATGGGAATGACGCGCAGATGCGCATCGAAAGCGCAAGAGTATGATTTATGATTTCAGATATGATGCATTTATTGAGACGTATGGAGTCACGCATGCTCATGTGTACATGTGTGTCTCTTTAGGACACACTGCTGCTGCTGCTGAAGAGTCTGCCCATGGGATGCTACTTCAACATCTATGGATTCGGCTCTCGCTTTGAGTCCTTCTTTCCGTCAGTAACTAGATGTTAACTAGTGATTTTGTGTGTGTCAGTTGTGGTTTTGTGAGAGACTGTGCTGTGTGTCGTTGCAGTCAGAGTGTCGTGTACAACGAGGACACGATGGATGAGGCTCTTAAGAGAGTAAAGAGCATGAATGCAGACATGGGCGGCACAGAGATCCTCCAGCCGCTGAAACACATCTACAGTCAGCCCTGTTACGCGGATCACCCCCGACAGGTACAGCACGACCAGCACACGCACGCTCTTGCAGATTCCTTCAGGAAAGCAAACAGAGATCATTTACTACTCTTTCTCTTTTTCTCTCTCAGCTGTTCATCTTCACTGATGGAGAGGTGTGGAACACTAAAGAGGTGCTTGATCTGGTGAAAAGTCACGTTTACTCTCACAGGTGTGTTCACTCGTCTCAGTCCTCCTAGCGGTTCACTTCAGCGTTAGTTTATGTGAGACGGTCGGCACTGGAGCTGCTCTTGTGTCTTCAGGTGTTTCTCCTTCGGGATCGGTGAGGGTGCGAGTACGGCTCTCATCACAGGAATGGCGAGAGAAGGTTCTGGTCACGCTCAGTTCATCACAGGCACGGACCGCATGCAGCCCAAAGTAAGACCTGCTGTGGAAACGGACTGGATCCCATCAGTGCAAGATGTTTAGGGTTGGGTTAGGTTAGGGTGTTTCATTTACCATCCTCTCTTCTCCGTCAGGTGATGCAGTCGCTCAAGTTCGCTCTCCAGCCGGCCGTGGATAATATCTCTGTGAACTGGACCGTTCCTGAAGGCGTTACCGTGGACACGCTGTCTCCACCCATCAATGCCCTGTTCCAGGGTCAGAGGGCGCTCATCTACGCACAGATTAAAGGACAGGTCAAAGCTTTAAATGGTTTTATCTAAAGGATTGTTAGAGATCGGCTTCATTCATTTGTTTAAACCAAGGGCACAACAACCAGTAGAACACAAACCAAACTCCTCTTTTAGTGGCTCTGCGATGTAAGAAAAATTGCTGTCCTATCCCAGATGTGAGGGGACACTGTGATGGTCATTGAGGAGAGGATTAGTCAACCAAAAATGTTTTATTCTGTTAGTCACCAAAAAAAAAAAAATTTCAAAAAAAGTGTTTTTAATGGCTGGTCCTTGTGGTAATCATATTGAGCAGGAAACCCAAACAATATCATTCATCAACCTCCAATATGTCTTATTATTTGGAAAACATGTACATAGCAGCAGCTTCACACAGCTGCTTGCTTTGTCGTTAACCTTGATAAATCAGAGTGCAGAGTGTTGAAGCTGCGTGACATGGAGGCACCAGCGCCATCACTGACATTGATTTCCTGATAACACCGGAAACATGTTAGAGTATCACCGATAAGAATAAGACATCATTCAAAACTGTAAAGGGTCTACAATAATTTTTTTTGTGTACACTCACAATATTAACAAAACGTTGTGCCTAAAAACAGACAGTCCGCGCTTTCTGCCTTATTGGTCTCGTTGAACTGGAGCATGTCACAAAAATGAATGAAACTGCGTATAAGCTACTTGTCTCACAGACATGAGAAATATATTTACAGAAATCTTGAAATGTCTTTAAAACTACTTTAAATACTATAAAACCAATTCTAATTCAAAACACAAACACTGTTGGAATTGTTACATCACATTTAGTGTAGACTCTATATGATACACCTGATCATCATTAATTTAATAGTTGAAGAGCCCTGTCATTTCTTAAACATCAAATATGTTACTTTCTCTTTCTTCCTCATTATAGAGTTCAGGAAAGACAGAAGGAGCTGTAACAGTAAAATACAGGCTGAAGGATCAACCAGTGACTAACCAGCTTCAGTTTACTCTTAAACCAACGGAAAAGACAGGGTAACACACACACACACACACAGACTATCACACAGATTTCTAACTGTTTTATTGGACATAATCATGAATAGGACATCAATCTTAGTCTCAGAGGGGTGATTTTTTTTTTTTTTAGTTCAAAATATTGTATGTTATGAGAAAACGTGTATTTTATCCCCCAAAATGTGATTTTTAATGGAGGATCCTCTCAAAACGCAGTTGGGCTACTGTTGATTTCGAGTAGAAATTGGGCGGGTTTTGTTGTGAAAACCTGGCAACCCTGCTCATCTTAGTTCATCGCGACAAAACACAAAGGTTTACATTTGTTGCAGACTGACGATCCACCGGCTGGCGGCCCGGTCTGTGATCCGCTCTCTGGAGCTAGAGGAACGAACCGGAGGAGCAGATGCGGAAAACATCAGGAAAAGGATCGTGGAGCTCAGCGTTCAGGCAGGAGTGAGCAGCGCTCATACGTCCTTCATCGGCGTCAATAAAGACAGCAAAGAGACTGTGAAAGGGCCGCTGCTGCAGAGGAGAGTGCCAGTACCACGTACGTTCTGTGTGTGTGTGTGTGTTCTCACTGATTTATTGTCCATTTAGGCCAATCCTGATCCTGGAGAGGCGCTGTCCTGCAGAGTTTAGTTCCAGTCCTGATTAAACACACCTGGATCGGCTAAAGAAGGTCTTCAGGACAACTAGAAACTTCCAGCAAAGTGAGTTGGAGCTGGTTGGAACTAAATTCTGCAGGACACTGGCGCTCCAGGATGAGGATCGGACACAGCTGGTTTACAAGTATGATTTCATAGTCAGCTTTCCTGTCACATAGTAGTAGACATGTATAATAATTTGGTGTACTCAAATCATTAACATTCAGTTCTTTATCAGATATGATGCTTGGATTTTGTGGTGCCCCTATGAAAATGTGTGGTAAGAAACAACCTAAAGTATTCTCTGATTTCATGGGTTATTCCATCTCAAGCGGCCCAGTGGAGGAGGTTCTTTGACTATTTTTAATTTGCCAAATTTCTTAGTTGAGTGACTACCTCTGTGTACTGTTATTGAAAAAGCACCTGCTTTGGTTATGCAGATGCTTACATAAACCTCAATATCTCAGCTCAGGATGGTCGTAGCTCCTTAGAACAGAACTTATCTCTAGAGCATAATTTTATTTTACAGCACACAATATCAGATATTGAGATTTTCGTACGTTTCTGTATAACCAATATTCAGTGTGGGCCATGAAACACAGATCGCTGCTGTGGTTAAACCAAGTAAAATAAAAAACTTTACAATTGAAAAAGTATGTTTTTTTCAATACCGATGCATGAAGTTCATCAATAAAAAAAAATTAAGAATGGTCGATCAGCCAACTTTAGATTTGAGCCTTGTGTTTTTGTGAAAAGCTGGTTTGGTGTGACTTGGTGTGTTTTTAGTTTGTATTTCTGTCAGATATGTGTTTTTGAAGTGCTTTTTATTCTTACACAGTATCTGCTATTCTGTCTGTTTTTCTAGCAAAGGCGGCTCCCAATGTGATGCAACGTCGTTCTGCAGCACGTAAGAGAAATACACAGACATTTTATTTTTTTGAATGTTTTTTTTTTCATGTAATTGTCTTTTATTTTGTCACTCATTGAATGATTGTTTTTAGCATATGCCCTTAACAACCCAGGGTTTTCTCTGTTTTCTTAGCACGGATGGTTCCCCAAATGGCATTTTGTTCTGCAATGCGTAAGAGAAATACACAGACATCAGCACTTGACAGAATTTTTTTTTTCTTTCCCATCAAATTCTTTTATTTCGTCAATCATTTAATTATTGTTTTTATAAAATGGCCTTAACAGCCCAGGTTTTTCTCTCTGTTTTCTCAGCAATGGCTTCCCCAATGGCACCAATGGTCTCTCTAAAGCGTAAGAAATGTATACAAACACTTGACTGAGTTTTTCTTGTACTTTTTTGAAAATGTATATCAATCTAATTGCCTTTTCATGTCACCCTTTAAATGATTGTTTTTTTAGGGTTAGGATCGAGTGGCAGCGGGATCGAATGTGATGCTGCGTCATTTGAGGGTAAATCAAACAAATCGGGCTCAGATTTTCAAAGCAATGCCCTAGTCAGACAGGGTTTTTAAATATTGTTATTTTTCATTTTATATGGGGACTCCTCATTACGTATTAGTTACTGAGTTACTTTTGAATTTGAATCCTTTGTGTAATTTTTCCCCATTCCATGTCTTAAATGTTTACAGCATTTCTTACCTTCTATAAATTGCCCTTCACAATAACTAAAGGTAATAGCACTTACTCACAAACTGGTAAAAATTCTACCATTTCAGGTAAATGTAGTATCCTTGTGTAGCTCTCAAAGTCTTGTAGTCAGTTCTTGTGTAAATATTCTCATACAGTGCACCTGGAAAGTATTCACAGCACTTCACTTTATCCACATTTTGTTGTTACAGCCTTCTTCCAAAATGGATTTTCCTCCAGATTCTACAAACAGTACACCATAATGACAACGTGAAAGAAGTTTATTTTAAATCTTTGGATTTTTATTAAAAAAACAAACAAACACATACACACACACACACACGCTGTATGCTTAGGGTTGTTCTGTTGAAAGATGAATCATCGTCCCAGTTTGAGGTCCAGAGTGCTCTGGAGCAGGTTTTCACCCGCTCTAGAAAGAGACCTTGTGGTTCCAAACTTCTTCCATTGACGGAGGCCACTGTTCTCACTGGGACCTTCAATGCTGCGGAAATTGTCTGTACCCTTCCCCAGATCTGTGCCTCAATACTCAGAGGTCTTATATAGACAGGTTTGTGTCTTTCCAAATCATGTCCAATCAATTTACCACAGCTGGACCCTCATCAAATTGTAGAAGCATCTTAAGGATGAACAGTGGAAATAGGATGCACCTGAGCTCAATTCTGAGTGTCATGGCACAGGCTGTGAATACTTATGTACCTGTGATTTTTTTTTTTTTATTAAATTTGCAAAGATTTCAAGCTTATTTTACATTGTCATTATGGGGTATTGTTTGTAGAATTTACAGGAAAATTATGAATTTAATTCATTTTGGAAAATGTGGGAAAGTGAAGCGCTGTGAATTCTTTCCGGATGCACTGTACCTCTGATGTTCCACATGGATGTTACCAGTCATAATACATATAAATAGCCAACAAATGAAGAACATGCTCCAGCAATAACAGTTGCTATTTTATGTCTACTTCCGGAAATATTTTTTAGTGTATTAGCTTAATGTTTTTAGCGTATTATCGTAATATTTTTTTTCTCCTACACTGAGCCATAAATCTCCACTTCAGCAGCACTTACACACACCAAACTTTGCATTTTTATCCCTGTCTGTATTCTAAAGGTTTTTACAGAGGGATTTGTTCATGCTTGATTATATACAACATTTTATTCCCCCAAAACATTGTGAAAAATATTGTTTTCTGTCTGTTCGAAGTATTTTGTGAATTATGGAGATACACAAAATTCACTCTGTAAAAACATTTGACTCTAAATCTAAAAAATGAAACGAATTTTGAAACTGACTTCATCCAGTTTTTAGATTTTTGTACTATAAATGTATGCAAATTAGTGCATATTTCATTAAATAATACCTCATTTGCATATTTCAACCTAGCATTTTAGAAAACTTGTAATACAAAAATTTTTGCAATTATCAGTGTAATCAATCAACTGGGTAAGGCAATAACTATTAGTTATTTTATTTTTTTTTTTTTTACCGTATTCACTCGCAGTGTCTCACTTTAACATCAGATTAGAAATGGAAAGGAACGATTGTGTTTTTTTCACTTCATTTGTGGAATTAAAAAAAGAAAAGTACATTATAACGTACAGCTGTCATAAAGTAGCCTGTATTGATCATCATGCTTTTTATCATCATAGAAATGTCATCAGTGAGGGTTTGGTTATATTGAGTTAGGGTTATATTTTCTGTTTCTGAAGTGTGTCTTACACCAGTTCAACGTTTTGTCATTTAAAATCAAACTGTAAATAATGACGTCACAGCATCTGGACGATGATGTCATCATCACGGCTGGACCGCCTGCTTCAGGTTTTGATGTTTAACTTTAGAAATGGTAAAAACTCGCTCTGTGATGGAGCTTCAGAACACTGAAAAAGAGTCATTACTGGCGCCTGTCTGTTAGAGAAATAAAACGAATCCTGTCTAAAAAAGGTTCAAGGCAGTTGTGCTGCTTTAATTTGTTTAATTTATCTGCTTTAATCATAAACGGATCAGAAATGTTGCTGCTATGGGTATCCAGATGACTTCTGTCTGAACTATCTGTGTATTTTAGAAGAAGCTCAGCCCCAGACGGACCCTTTGCTCCAGCTGATCTCTCTTCAGAAGGCCGCAGGATGCTGGGAGCTGAACGCCTCATTGGCTGCTGTGCTTGGGAAGACGGAGGTCGAGGTGACCAATCAGAAAGCAGCACAGGTGGGAGACATGATGTCATATCCTCAGACAGGTTTATGATTAGTTAAGTGTGTGTGTGTGTTTGATGTGTGTATTGTGTTTCAGGTGGACGGGTCAGTGTGGGCCACCGTCCTTGCTCTCATCTGGTTACACGCGTATAAATTAGATCAGCAGGTCGAGTGGCAGTTTGTGGCCATGAAGGCGGCGTCATGGATCCGCTCTCAGAAACGTGAGGAAATATTCAGCTGTTTAACTATTTTACACCACATATTCTGTGAGTTAGTATTTTCCATGTTTTTTTTTTTTTACTGTGCTGATTTGAGTTTTCAGGTTTGTGTGTGTGTTTTACAGCGAACGGCCTGTCTCAGTGTGTGTGTGATGGGAACGTCCTGTTGGGATGTCAGGTGACTGAAGACATGCTGGGAATCTGAAGACTGCAAATCCAGTGCCTATAGAAGACCAAATATTTGTGCTTTGTTCGTTTTTTTTTTTCCTGGTGTGGGACAAAAAGAGTTTTTGAGAAGAATAATACTTTTTGTGCAAGTGACTGAGGGATTTTTAGTACATTTAAGCTTCAGGATCTGTCCTAAAATTCAGTAATGATTTCAGAAATATATAATCTTATGGTTCTAAATTTACTATAATGATTAGTGATAGTGAGTGTATTATTTCAGTGTGTGTTTTAGTGAGTGGATTGTGTCTGTGTAAATAACAAGCTGTTTTATCAGAAAGTATTTCTTTACTAGCCATTATTACCTGATATGTAGAATTACATTGATTTAATTCTTAATTGTAATGCAATCTGAATAAAGAAAAATGTAATAATAAACTGCCAAGAATAATTATAATAATGTCTGTAAATATTTCAGAAAAATTAATATATATATATATATATATATAGAAATGTTCCCAGAACACTGATTTAATGTGACCATGGGTAAATTTTGTGCTTTCTTCACCTGTTTGTCGGCATCATTGAAAGAGGAGAAGCGCTCTGCAGTGGAAAATGTCTATATACCTGAGGAACAATAATGGTGCTGTACAGATCAGACCAGATTAATTAAATTAAAATCATTCCAATGCCTGTAATATATTCCCCCTTCACCCAGGGATTCTTAATGCCCCTTATGTGTGAATTATATCAGTGAATTGTGTGAAAGCAAGACTGTATCAGGTAAACTGATGATTTGCTGGGAGAGTCAGCAGTTCCTCCTAACTGAAGTCCACTGTGGAAGTTACGCAGACATTGTTGAAGACTGTTGAAAATGCTATTAGCAAAGATTCTTCAATTTAATTTTTTAAAAACTCACTTTATAAACAAATACCATTCACTGCCTCAATTAAAAAACACATAAATTATGAAAATATCAATTAGAAACATTAAGTATGAAAATATGTGAATATTAAGTTAAAACACATGAATTCGGAAAATATGAAAATATCCATTTGAAACGCATGAATTATGAAAGTATACAAGTATCAATTAGAAACACATGAATTATAAAAATATGAAAATATCAATTAGAAACAAGTGAATTATGAAAATATGAACTGATTTATCAGTGTGAGATGGCAGTAGCAGCGGAGGATGCTGAAAGAGATTGTCATGTTTGAAAGTATGTACATACTTTAATCATTGACAGGCGTTATGTCCCAGTGAGTGCTGTTTATTTATTTATTTATTATTATTTTCTTTGGTTTGCAGGTATAGTGGTTATGGTGGGTTTGTCTTTCCACCTGGGCCTCATTGAGCGGAGCTATAAAATCTGCAGCGCTGATGAGGACGGGGGAACTATGTGACCACGCCAGCCCGGCTTGCTACTTGTTTTTGTTTTGTTGTTTATTTTGAGTTCAGACCTTGAGCTTACAGCCCACTGTCACACACGCTTTCGCTTCTGACTTTAATTAACATTTCCTACTGACTGTGTGAACACGTTTGTTGATCCACCATGGCAAACAGTGTATATATTTATGACCTTATAGACATTGTGTTTTCCCCAGTGCATACTCGACATCCTCACTGGGCCCCCCATCACAATAATGATATATATATATAGGTTTAAATAGGATTTTTATCCTATCATTTTTTTTGCATTAACATTTCATAATTCAAAAAAAAAAAAAAACTAGCCTAATAAAAACAAGCTTACTGAGGACAAGTAAACAGTCATGACTTAAAATAAAAATTAAAAGGGAAAAAAAAAAAACGTAATTCAGTGATGTAGTCAAGGAAAGTGAGTGATTTCTTTCTAATGTTTGACACAAATGGTAACAGCATCTAGGCTGCTTTAGAGGAATAGTTCACACAAATCCTGTTGTTGTTCTAAACCTGTATGAGTTTCCTTCTGCTGTTGGACACAAAAAATATAGTTGAAACAATACTGGTAAACAGTTGCTGGATTCCCCTTCATAGTATGAAAAAAAACCCCACCATTGGAGTCAGTGGGGACCCGAAATGTTAAGGAGAACAACGAAATTCATACAGGTTTAGAGCAACTTGGGGTTCAGTACATGATGACAGTATTTTTATTTTTGGGTGAACTATCCCTTTAAAATCTTTAAAGATCTCATATAGCCTACTACTACACATGCTTTACCTTACACTGCGTTCATTTTTAAGACACAAATGACTGCGTTGATGACGAGACAGGTATTTTGGCACGTAACTATGTGTATTTGAACGTTTAAGTGCAAGGCGCGAAAAAGAACTCAAGTTTAGTCAGACGCTTTACGAGCAGGAGCGCGCTGCGCGTATCAGGCTGAACTCATCTTAACGCGCGCATTTCCCAAAATGAAGAAGGCCTCGCTGGTTCCAGTGCGGTTCTCTCACAAGTCGGGGTGTGTACGGCGTGGGTTGTGGCCGACAACAGGTCAAATAAACACCCCTTTGCATTGAAAACGCCTCGTCCTTGTCTGAGAACGCTACAATACGTTGTTAAAACACAAAAAGCAATAGGCGATACATCCAGCAAGTTTATAATCAAACTAAACTTAAATCTGTGAGAACGACGACGCTGTTTTTATCTGCTCCGTGTGCCCGGTCCACTTGGTATTCCACAACTTCCACGACATAACTTTAACACCATCATCAGCTTTAGTAAAATAACCTAGATGGGGATTTGACTAACTCATGTTTTCACGTCATATGATGTTTGCAGCCTGTTTTCTATTATTTATTGTCATTTTTAATTCAAGTAATTTTAACATTTAATTTAGTGTTTACAATGCTTTACTGGTTTAAAAAGCAATTTTAGATTGTCATGTTTTAATGTTTTACTAATAACCATAAAGCTGTCATAAAACCCGAGAGTAAAGGCTGCATGTCTAGAAACCGCTGATCAACTGAATGCATAACTATGTTCAAATGTTTTCATATATCTTAAAAAATGCCATTAAATTTTGGGCAAAATACATTAAATACAGTCAGTTATAGCTTATATATTTATTTATTTGATTAATTTAAGTTGCATTTTCTTTATACTTTTATTTTTGGACTGATAATAGTCAAATAATTGTATGTGAGAGAGTCAGTGAGATGTTAATCAATGTGTTCCTATTGGTCAGTGTTAAAGGAACATGTGCAGCTGATTGAATGTGTCAGCTGAACTGCATCAAGAGAGAAATGGTATTAGAGGGGAAGCTTAGCTTGTATTGTTTGTCCTTTTTCTTCATAGCTGGTTTTTCCTCTTCATCTGTGGTGTTGGCAAACTTATGTTTAGATCAGTTTCTTTTGGTTGCAGCTTCCATGATTTTTATTTTTTTCTTTGTAAGTTTCCTTTTTCCTTTGTCTTCGTTTCCCACCACTAATCTGTTTCCATGGACACTAATTCAGTTATCACAGCTGTTCGTTATTAGTTCATCACCATGTATTCCTGCTTGTGCACTCTTCAGTTGTCTAGTAATGATTGTATAAGCCACACGGTTTCACTGGCCTTTTGGGTCTATTTGTGAGTTAATAAAGACTTTTATTTGAATTCTTCATCTGATTCAAAGCTTGTCAGGTGTATTCACTTGTTGTTTATAATTTTTATATTTGGTTAAGAATTGTTTCCACTACTTCGAGCTCTGTGTTGGTTTTAAGTACAGATGCTTCTTTATTGTAATGTGGACTGTGACTACACAATGATTGGTAAGCCTTTTAAAGCTCGAAAGCAGAGTTTATTGTTTGACAGTGTATGAATGTTTTGTTTTTCACAGCTCTGGTTTTTGCTCTTTCAGATTCTTCGCTTTCACTGTGGAATTGGTTGATTGCTGCTGTTAAATTGTTCAAGTGTTGTACATCAATGGCCCTTTTGAGTGCTGTTCTGTTTCTTATGGTGCCTTTATCAAGTGCCTTATTTTTTCTCTCAATGTTTTTAGACACCATGCTGAAATTTATCAGTATTGCTTTGTCTCTACTGCCATGGTACATTACATCTGTAATGTACCATGTGCAACTAAGAAATGTTTGCGTTTGAGGGTCTTCTGAGTGGCATGGGTGGACACTGTCACTTTCTGTATGCTTTGTTTCATACATTTATAAAATTGGAATTCCTTTTAATGCAATTTGTTTTTTAAATCCCATTTTCTTTTGTCTGTTTAATGTCCTGTTTATTGAAGAAAGTCTAAATGCCTTCATGTGGCTAAGATGACGTAATCACCGCAGTAGCGAGAGTAAGTTAAGTTTTAATAGAAACCCTTATATTCCTGTTTCTTTACATTGTTGGTATTTATGGCTTCAGTGTGTCACCTCACAGGCTCAATCATTTTTGAGTATATTGTCTTTTATAGTTCATTTACAATACAGACAGTATAAGATATTATGTTTGACTTGCTGGTAGGTGCACATATCAGAGATCATTGAAACACTTAATGTCAACTAAAATTTACCCAAGATATTTTGTTCCTTGTTAACCGCACAGAGAGTGGTTGGTTATTTTTATATATATAATATATAATATAATATAATATAATGTAATATAATTATTAATAATAATTATTATTATTATTAATAATAATAATAATAATAATAATAATAATATTTATTTATTCTTTTATATTATTGCAAATTTGTTTGTTTGAACATTTGGGAATTGTTGGCTAACATGCTGTTTCCTCACCATATCCTGTTCCTGTGACTCCTCCAAGAAGGGGGTGAGACAATGACTTCCCTTTTTCTGGTCATGAGTTAAACCAGAAGAACTAGTAGGGCAGGGAATGTAGTCTTTGGGGATGGGGACATGGGAAGAAGTGCTTTGGTGTTTGTTATTTTTGGTTGTATTTGAAGAGCTGTTGACTTTGTTTGATTATTTAATAATAATAATAATAATAATAATAATAATAATAATACATTTAGAGAGAGAGAGAGAGAGAATTATTATTATTATTATTTTTTTTTGGTCCCTATAGTGAGTAAGCTAGTCTAGAAGGAAATTGTTGATCCCCTACTTCTCCACTGGTATTTTTTTTTTTTTTTTTTTTTTTTTATGGTTGTGAGCCCTTCTCCCCTTGACCTCTACGTACTCTATTACACAGCTTTAATATTCCTTTGGACTGTGACTATGTAGGGGAGCCAGCAACAAAGCTGTCGTCACTCACTCTTGCTTTCATCTCTGCTTGTAAGTAGAAACGCAACTTCGTTTTCAGGCAACACTGCAACTCCATTAGCTCTCTACTGACTTTTCTCCTGTATTCCTCACTCAACTGGGCAGGTTAAGTATCATGCCAGGACTTCCTTGGTAAGTGTGGTTGGCTAGTTTTGTGCATTTTAACCACCTACTGAGAAGATGCTGTAAGTATTGGTAGCTTGTCTATTTTAACTTCTTTCACTGTATCAGTCTCTGTACCAACAGGTTGCCTTATGCAACACCCTCCAGCCTGGTATCCTTGAACACTGGGCCAAGGTAAAGTATCTTTTGTCAACCATTCTAGCTTTGGAAGCAGCGTTTTCTTTCTGAAGACGACAACTTGAAACTGTTAAAGCTCTTCAAACGTTTGTCACCCTGCTTGACCTGTCTGCTGTCTTTGCTGTAAACCACTTGATTCTGCTGACGTCTGACTTTGTCATCACAGGTACAGTGCTTCATTGTCTCATCCCACAGGCTGATGTTTGGTTTTTGGACTGAAGAGGTGGTCACTCATATTTCAGGTGCAACAAATGAGATCCATGTGCTGTTCTTGTAACTCCTTTTTGGCCTTTCGAAATGTGGAGAACTTTACAGTTCTCAGTGTAATTCACTGCCACTTAAACTCCGAAATCAAATGTATAGGGTTAGCCCAAACTTGGAGTTAGGTCTACAGATATCTGTAAGCTGTTTTTGTTTTTACCGTGAAAGTCAGTGGGCTGCAAAGCAACATTGGACCCCACTGACCTTCAACTAACACTTTAATATGTGTTGATAACTCTGTTTTTGGGTTAGGTTTTTAATTGAATGCAGAACTGTCCTGTGAAGTTAAAGTAATCATTCAGCCAACAACCATCAAGTGGTTGCAAACTTGTTTGAGTTTCTTCTGGACAACACTTTAAACTATGCTTGTTTATAATGCAACAGTTTCCAGAAGTCAGTGGCTGTTTTCTGCTCATTTTGAGCTTTGTCTGAAACATGGGTTTTACCAGGGGCGTCGCTAGGGCTAATCATTCGGGGCTCGAGCCCCGAATGTTTTTTGTATGGCCTTATAATTTCCACGGAATCTGTCAAAGTTTGAATGAATTAATCAAAAGTTGGTCATTAAACTTAAATCAAGTTGCAAACTAAATATTATGCCGCAAAATACTATTTAAATATGAATGCTGCATGTTCTGCGTGTCTTTTTTAGGAATGAACGGCGCGCATGCGCGGTTTCGTTTTCTACACCTGTAATACTGGCGCGTGCAGTGATTTCAGCGTCTGCCATTTCACTAAATGAGGACATAAATACATTAACAACATCTCCAGAACTGCTCTGAGAGTCACTTCATGAGCGTTTCACTGTTTCATTCGAGAAAAACAAGCGTCAAACATAAACACAGAAATTTAAAGGTATTCAGGGCAACCCGTCAAACTAAAAGTTCGGTTTAACTTTATTAATCATGCAGTATAATGTACGTGCCTACTACTGCTAGAACTATTAATTAATAAAAATTTCTAAAAAAAAATAAATAAAAATTCGCACATTATTTCTTCCATGTTTTACATTTTAATAGTAAATCCCCTTTATTTGCCAAAAATAAAATATAATTTTCATTAAAAGATCGATTAAATCAATATTTTATACCCTCATTTGATAACCAGAAAAATACACAATACATAATTCCATAAGGATATTGTAAAAATAAATAAAAGTTGTTTTTAAACATTCCAATAAACAGACACGCTAAAACATATTTGGTAACAATAAAACGTAAAGTGAGGAAAAAATAAAACATTTCACATTTCCTAAACATGTAATTTTTCTTAACTTTTGATAAATTGACAGTAAACTGTATAAGATTCATGGTTTTAATTAATTACACATGATTAATTACATTTTGATTAATAAAACTAAATTTAACCATTAAAACGAAGACCAAAAAGATTGAAAACAGAATTTGAAAAAAATAAAATAAATGGAATTTGGGGGAAAAAAAAAAGGGCCCTATTTTTCCATGCAACTATATATTTCTTACAGTTATAAATATTTTTATTATAGTTATAAATTTTATTTGTCTAACATATTTTGTAATGTTATAATTTTGTTATAATACTTTGATATGTTTGCTATTTGGAGTGATACTATTTACTATTGTTAATAGTGTGACAAGGTCTTTAAGCCCCGGTTTAATGCCCCCGGACCCACCTAGAATGAACCAGGTTCAACCACTTGTGTCTAACAAAATCTTAATGTGAGCATGATATGAGCTCCTACCCACTACCACTAGCCCCTGATGATTTGGCACCAGCACCGGATGTTTTAAAATCCTAGAAACGCCCCTGGGTTTTACCAAAGGACAAAGTGACCCCATTCTCTATCAACTTCAACTTTGAGGAAGGTGTTGGAGAACAGGTGTGCTTTTTGTTAATATTTAGGGAAAAATACTCTTCTGTATAACAGTTTTGAATCTCATGGAGTTACTGATATTACAGTTTGGTGTGTTGTTCTCTAGGTGTGCTGATCAACATGGAGCTGGATGTGCTGCTGTTCTTCCTTAAAGATCCACTTGCTGGCTTTGTCTACTTTGAAATAATTCTAACGTTGTTTGATCTTAAATGTCTAAATGCTACATCAACTCATAGTTTCCACAGAAGCGTCTGAATTTGTTTCCTTAAATGTAAATTATTATTTTGTTCCAGGTAGGTACTGATGAAGCCATAGGAACATTCTCCAGGAGTTGAGCAGATGAGGAGTCCCTCTTGAACTGAAGATTAATCTGTGTTCCTTACAATATTTGCATATAAAGAGTTGCTCTGATTTAGTGTTTGGCTGTTACTTGTTTTTGTAATGGAGATTTGTTTATTTGTGACATTTATTGTGTTATGCATAAGTTCCCATTATTATAAAAAAAATCCTGATAATTTGTCTACCTT
This sequence comes from Labeo catla, assembly GCA_012976165.1. NCBI lineage: Eukaryota > Metazoa > Chordata > Actinopteri > Cypriniformes > Cyprinidae > Labeo > Labeo catla. The sequence continues at coordinate 257,549 of VONZ01000956.1, forward strand.
TTGCAGTTTCTACAAGAAGCCCTGGTGGATGTAAAAGCACTTTAAACCCAGCTGGCCTTCTCAACTGACGTTGGGTATACTAACTGGTATTAACTGGAGCAGAACAGAGGGCAGCATTAGTCACCTGCATGTGCTTATCAAATATTTTGTGTGTGTGTGTTTTGAGGTAGTGTTGCTTTAATTTTATTTTTAATGCAGACCTGTTCTGTGACCTCTTTGTGTTCTTACTTGATGACTTGTTCTCTTGCAGCATTAAAACAATTCCAGAAGTCTCAGCCTGTCATGTGACACTCCTTGTTCGGTTGATGAAACCTGTGTTAACATCTGAGGTTCTACCAGCAAATGTTTTTGGAACAAGCGTGCAGAAAAGGAACAATATTGAAGTCCCATGTCTACACTAATATTAACGTTCTTTCAGCACAGTGCCATTTTGTCCCTTGGATTACGTAGACCCAGAATGCCCCACTTCGTATTCACAGCTGTCTGGCAATTCCAGAGGTCCTAGTGCAGGCTGTATTCCAGATAATGGCCCACTCTACACATCTTGAGTTTTACTGACCAGGACTTGACCAGAGGGCATAAACAGCAGGTTTAATTTATCCTTGTTCAGTAATATGAAAATATTCCAAAAATATTACATATTTGACAAAACATTAATTTAACATTAAGCTGACATGACGTATGTCTTTTAGGTGAGCTGTGCAGCTTCGTGGAGAACTGTGTTCTGATGTCCTGTTCCTTGATGGCAGCTCGTTGTGTTGTGTTGTGTTGTGTTGTGTTGTGTTGTGTGTGTTGTTTTTTTTTTTTTGTTGTTTTTTTTTTAAGAAATGGCCCACGTCACTGACAAAGTCAGAAATTACCTCGGTAAGTCTTAATCTCATTTGGTTGTTGGAAATGAGGGCTTGAATTTCAGGTTTGCCTAGTCCGTGTTTGTGCAGATAGTGTAGAACTTTGGTTCAGGTTAAAAAAATCTAATGAAATATGAGAAATCTTGTAAATTTTCCAAGCTGGAAATTAAATGTGACTTTAAGGAACAGTCAAAAGACTGTCTAATACCAAACTTTCCTCCAAAATTAACCAATATGAATACATATTGCATATAAAACTGAATGAAATTATTAATTTTTAAATGATTTAAAATGTACATAAATTTACAAATCTGTCAGTGTTAAAAAAAAAACAGCTTGTGTTACTTAAGGCACTAATACTTGGCCCTGTAACTGTCTATGCTGCAAGTAAAACCATTGTCTTGTTCACATGTCTGAAGAGTCATTATTTTTCTCATTTAAACAGTTCTTTGAGAAGACTTAATGTTATGACACTTATTCACCGTTGTTGTGTGTCTTGTACTTGCAATTTGTATTATATAGTTGTTTTATTTTTCTTTTTAATTATTTTATAATAATAATAATAATGTTTGTTGTTGGGTTTTTTGGTTGGGTCTTTCCAGCTGCCAAGTTTTGTCTGAACACAAGCATGACGAACAATACCAGAAGCATCGGGTAAGGTCCTGAGGATTCTTAATTCAGGATTTCCTTGTGGCAGAATTATCCACTACGAGAACAAGATCTCCAGGTACCAAATGTCCTTTCAATTTCTGCCACCCATTTTGTGGGTGAATAATCATTCTTTCACAAAAACTCCTAGATGCATTATTTCATCAACAGGTGGTTTGTAGTCTGTCTCCAAGAGATTTGGGTCATCGGATGGTTTAATAATCGGCTGTTAATAATGTCTTCAACTTTACACACAAATGTGAACCCTAACCCACACACAACTTTGTGAAGACCTTAATCATCTAATACCTAATAGTGTTAGTCTTAGGTGTCCCAATGAAGTTTATACCACTGTCTGATCAAATGATTTAAAAAGAAGAATCTGTGTCTTTACCTCTTAAGTTTAAATCTCTGCTTAAAGACTTTGCACGAGGTTGCAAAACTATTTGGATAAGTGAAATGTTATGAAATGAAGTGTCTCTTACGGTTTTATCACTTCTCTCTGACTTGATCTTCACTGGGACAATAGCGTTTATGGTTTCTGGCACCAGTGTATTCACACGTTTCGTGACCTATTGAAGTAGTAACTGTAGTAGGTTTCTTCTTGCATCTGTTGGATGTTGAACTGTTCTGCTTTTGAATGTGCAATAGTGATGTGCGAGGCGGTTATATCCGTGGGTCGGGTAATTTAAAAAAAAAAAAATGCATTCTGATTTTTTTGCGGGTGGGTCACGGGTGGATGAGATAAATCAATAATGGCGCAAACGTGAACTACATTTTCTAAAATATGAACCTGTTTTGAAAACGTTTTTCATCAGGCAAACGATTTCGTGTGTGTGTCTGTTCGCCTGTTCGAAAAGTTGTGACAGAAAAGGTGACATTCCAGATCAAGTTTGAAGGCAGTTATGCCTGTGTTAATGCTATTGAGTAGGGTAATGTACAGTGGTGTAGTGCAGAACCTGTGTATTCCCATTTCTTTATCAGTCTGCTTTGCGTATACCCACTTCTAATCCCTTCTGATGTGCATCATTTAGTAGTGTTCTGCATTAGCCAAAATCATGACAGGCCACCATTTCTAATTAAAGCGTATGTGAATAAATGCAAATATTCCCTCAAAACACCCAGCAAAGACGGTAAGGACCATGGTGCCGGATTCTTTTGAAATATGTTTGAATGCGCCTGATGCGCCCGCATCAGATTTGCTGCCTGTTCATACGTGAGAGCATGTCAAGGGAGGTAAGCCAAGTATTAAAATAAAAATTGATGACTAATTTGAATTGGTACATTATAACGAAAACAATACATTAAAATGTAAAGAATTAGATTTTTACAATCAGAAATTTCTTAAACTGGATGAACCCAGGAAAGATCCAGTAGGCGTTCAAACACCCAACCGATTTCATCAGATATTGCAGAGAGTCCCGTCCAGATGTCAGTTAACGTTATTCTTTTTAGCGTGGCAAACGCACGAGTGATTAAGCGTATAAGTGTGCAGGGATGTGCAGATCAGCTGAATCTGCTGTTAAAAATGAACCATCCATTCATCACATTATCATCCAAAACTAAGAAGTAGAATAATTGTAAATGACCATCGGGTGCGGGTTGGGTGCGGTTATCTAAATCATACAAAAATACAGGTGCAGGTGGGTGGTGGGTGGATAATTTATTTGAAGCTGCGGTTTCGGGTGATGTTAGAGCTCATCCGCGCATCTCTAATGTGCAAAATGCTTGGGTCCCTCTTTGCAATAAAGGTCTGTCTTTTAAATGCAAGTGTCTTGCGGGCTTTGCTCAAGTTGCCTTGCATATTTTTGTTTGTAAACGTTTTATCTTTGAATACTTGTTTTACATGTAAGCATCAAGTACAAAGTATGGTTCTTTTCAATGAGAGAGCATGTGAGCACACAACACAAGTTTTGTCAAGGTTTTTATTTATTTTTTCCCCTTTTGTCTCGTTTTTCAGTACAGACACTTGTAATGAAGCAATTTACTTTAAGTAATCTTTTTTATGGCTATTCTAAAGATTTGCTTTTCTTTCCAGCACTTGCTAGCTCTAGCTCTTGAATATTTTTTTTTTTTTTTTTTTTGGCTTGAAGGTTATGTTGCATTAACTCAAATCATTCTGGTGGGAAATTTGTAGAAGAAACCAATAAAAATGTGTGTATTCTATCATAGAATAACTTATGGAATATAATTTAACATTTAATCCAGCATAGTGTTATAAATCCAGTCAAGAAAAGAGCATCTTCCCTTTCTCTGATTTGATACGAGTCTTCATATTTATATTTAACCCTTTACCAGATCATGTGGTTAACCAGTGTTGCTCCAAAAAGAACATCTTATCCTTTTGTCTTATATAAATAAATTTGTTGTTAAGAGGATCACCAAGGTTTCAGGCTTTCGTGGGGTGTACATGTGTATGGAAAGCCTACAGAGTCTTCGAGAGAGCTCTGTGCTAAGAACACTAAAATGCTGATCAAAATCATTCTAGATGTCAGCAGTGTGCAAAACTACATCTGTCTGCAGGACTTTTAAAATCAAAGTTAAGATTGATTCTTCAGAGGTTGCGCTGATCATAAGCTTTAAGTTTTGCATTATAAACTGCAATTGCTGTGTACAATTCTAATTGTTCCAAACTCTATCTGTGATTTGTATAGATCTAAATGATTTGTATAGATCGAAATTTATTCTGACAAATGAAAACAAGGTTGCAGTAAGGCAATTTATATTATCCTTTCACTACTCTAATGTGCTTTCAGCACATTACTCCTACTTCAGGTTCCGGAAATGCAGTTATAGTGAGCAAAGTTTATCTTTTGTACATGTCTTTTGTAGCTGTTTGTCAATTTGAGTCGTCATGCTGGTACCCGTAACCACAGGGAACTCACCTTGGACTTTTAAGGAGACGTTTTTCCCAAAGTTTATTTTCTTACAAATCTGTCATCTTAAACTTGGAGGGTTGGTGAAACATTTCCTAGACTGTGATACCTGGAAACAAACTCTGTGAAAGTGTCCCTTTTGTGTAGTTACATTTACTTTAATTTTGTGTGTGTGTGTGTGTATTGTGTGTGTGTGTGTGTGTGTGTGTGTTTTTATATTATAAATTGAGATTAGGACTACTGGTCTCAGTTTGTGTTTATTGGTCTTTCTACAGTGTTTAACTCTTTCTCAGTATAAAAAAACAAAACAAACAACCAAAAAAACAAACAAATAAAATTAAGTTGTACTGTCTTATACAACCTTCGATCAACCAACTGTAGGTTGTATGTACTATGCAATGAGCAGAACGGGGTCGATGCAGGTGCATATCCAAAACTACAAGCTCAGTCATCAGATGTGGTGCCATAATTTTGGTGATGAAACCTGAGGCTACCCAATGTATTCAACTGCACAGCTTTAGGGGATGGTTGATCATTTGGTGTGTTCTTGTAATCAATTTTAAACCTACTAATCTCACATTTTAACAGGTCTTAAGGAGGCTACATGTTTGTGTTGCTGCTTAATCTAGTTTTTATTTGAACTTACTTTCTTTTGTATCTTCTAGTCTTGAATTTTTGTCTATTTGTGCTTGTCAAACTTGTGTATGGTTTAAACGGCTTTGTACATAACCCATTTGTATTTATGCTGCTTTGTGTGGTATTTATACCCCATTGGTCTGTGCTCGTTTTATACTGTTTTGTACTGTTCTCGGTGTATTATGGTTCTTCAGTCTATTTGACTTCATTTATTTAAATCCTTAGCTTATGTCTTTTGTACACCTTTGTGCCTTGGGTTTTGCTTTGTATAATGCTTTTATAAAAAGTGGTCTATAATGGTTTAAAGTTGCTTTCAAAGAGTTGCTTTGTGTAAATAAAGTCAATGCTCTTCTGTTTTTTGCAGTTTTATCCTTTTGTTAGAAACATTTGATCTTTAAGGTCTTAAACTATACACTGAACACTGAAGTGCTTGCTTTGGTATTGGGACTACAAGAGGTAGGTTTCTAAGGGTCCAGAGGTCAGAACAAGCCTGACCTCGGTTGTGCACTGGCACACACTTCCGAAGCCCGCTTCATATCCCACCATAAGAAGAAGTCTCATCATCTGACCCCCCACAAGTCTCACTTTTCCTTCTATTATTGTAGATTGTATCAGTGTGTCTGTGTCAATAAAATTAGATATATATATATATATATATATATATATAAAAATAGGTGTGTATTTTTAATATATTATTCATTGTCATTTAGAATGTTACTTGTTATCTTGGATGACTGAGTCCTATATCTAGATTATTTATCTTTTGATGAAAAATATATGGGTTATTTATATAATATTATCATCTCTGTGTGTGTGTGTACAAATCCATGTGTCCATTCCTCTCAACCAACCATGCCCATTGCTACAAAAGTGCTTAACCTCAAAGAAGACCATGTAGGTCTCAAGAATGGCTCAGACCTCTTTGACCTCCTGACCCCAATCGTTTTTCAATTCCGTTTATTTCTATAATTAAACATGTTTCTCCAATTGAAAATGATTATAAGATCAATAAAAAGATAATTAAAATTGTATAATTTTAAAATTTAAAGAATTTTATAAAATTTTATGAATTTTTAGAATATTTTTTAGGGTTCAAGCACCTAGGGTTCAAACAATTAGGGTTCAGACACTTGTGGTTCACCAAATTAGGGCTATTTAAGTTCAGGTGTAGCTCATAAAGGGCTATTGCCCTCTCTCCATCATCTTCTAGGTGTCAGGTGTGATGTGGGTGAATTCATTAGGTCTGTGAACCTTAGGTGTAAGGTTTGGTTAGGGGCTCAAAGGATTCCATGGCTCGGACAAAGTCCGAAACCAGGTTATGCACGGGCCTACACTTCAACTGCCCGCTTTGGGGCTTGTTCAGACATGCCCCATGGCTCTCAAAATGGCCTCCCAGGCCCACAAAGCACAGAAGGGGTCTAATACCAAATAAAAACATTTTTGTTTTGCCACAAAAAAATCCCAAATTAGGGCTAGTGTGTTTAGGGCTCTGTTTCTTAGGGTTACACACTACAGTGACGGGTAAGTTTAGGTGTGTGGTGTGGTATGTCGTTCAAAACCCCTAAGAAAAATAATAAAAGTGACACTCTCAGCCTCATAACCTTTCTAGGTGGAGGAAGTAACTCTCTGAACCTTCTACTAAATTTCTTTGGTCTTCAACATCGTATTCTCAACCGATGGAGACTGTAAAACTCTCTGTTCAAGCCTAATCGCGACGTTTCGGAACTTCTTGTTCCTTCTTCAGGCGAGCTTGAACTAAATTAAAGGCCCCCGTTACTCTGTCCTATTTATACTGTTTCTGAGGGGGGCGTTTCCCCACCACACACTCAAATTTACTTAATTTCAGCCTTTTTTGAGGCGTCATGCTGCACTGTAATGTGTCCCACTAATTTGTGCATGTGATATTTCTGTATCAAGACATAAAATGTTATTAAGTGATCACTGAATACTAAGAAACAGTCCGCAAGACCCACAACCATGAATGTGAGCCCTTGTGAGGCCACCCCGGTCACCATGGGACATGTCTTCACAAAACCCCAAAGTGCAGAGACGTGGCGCTGGCTTGAGTTAGGGGCTCAAAGGATTCCATGGCTCGGACAAAGTCCGAAACCAGGTTATGCACGGGCCTACACTTCAACTGCCCGCTTTGGGGCTTGTTCAGACATGCCCCATGGTTCTCAAAATGGCCTCCCAGGCCCACAAAGCACAGAAGGGGTCTAATACCAAATAAAAACATTCTTGTTTTGCCACAAAAAAATCCCAAATTAGGGCTAGTGTGTTTAGGGCTCTGTTTCTTAGGGTTACACACTACAGTGACGGGTAAGTTTAGGTGTGTGGTGTGGTAGGTCGTTCAAAACCCCAAAGAAAAATAACAAAAGTGACACTCTCAGCCTCCTAACCTTTCTGGGTGGAGGAAGTAACTCTCTGAACCTTCTAATAAATTTCTTTGGTCTTCAACATCGTATTCTCAACCGATGGAGACTATAAAACTCTCTGTTCAAGCCTAATCGCGACGTTTCGGAACTTCTTGTTCCTTCTTCAGGCGAGCTTGAACTAAATTAAAGGCCCCTGTTACTCTGTCCTATTTATACTGTTTCTGAGGGGGGCGTTTCCCCACCACACACTCAAATTTACTTAATTTCAGCCTTTTTTGAGGCGTCATGCTGCACTGTAATGTGTCCCACTAATTTGTGCATGTGATATTTCTGTATCAAGACATAAAATGTTATTAAGTGATCACTGAATACTTAAGAAACAGTCCGCAAGACCCACAACCATGAATGTGAGCCCTTGTGAGGCCACCCCGGTCACCATGGGACATGTCTTCACAAAACCCCAAAGTGCAGAGACGTGGCGCTGGCTTGAGTTAGGGGCTCAAAGGATTCCATGGCTCGGACAAAGTCCGAAACCAGGTTATGCACGGGCCTACACTTCAACTGCCCGCTTTGGGGCTTGTTCAGACATGCCCCATGGTTCTCAAAATGGCCTCCCAGGCCCACAAAGCACAGAAGGGGTCTAATACCAAATAAAAACATTTTTGTTTTGCCACAAAAAAATCCCAAATTAGGGCTAGTGTGTTTAGGGCTCTGTTTCTTAGGGTTACACACTACAGTGACGGGTAAGTTTAGGTGTGTGGTGTGGTATGTCGTTCAAAACCCCTAAGAAAAATAATAAAAGTGACACTCTCAGCCTCATAACCTTTCTAGGTGGAGGAAGTAACTCTCTGAACCTTCTACTAAATTTCTTTGGTCTTCAACATCGTATTCTCACCGATGGAGACTGTAAAACTCTCTGTTCAAGCCTAATCGCGACGTTTCGGAACTTCTTGTTCCTTCTTCAGGCGAGCTTGAACTAAATTAAAGGCCCCCGTTACTCTGTCCTATTTATACTGTTTCTGAGGGGGGCGTTTCCCCACCACACACTCAAATTTACTTAATTTCAGCCTTTTCTGAGGCGTCATGCTGCACTGTAATGTGTCCTACTAATTTGTGCATGTGATATTTCTGTATCAAGACATAAAATGTTATTAAGTGATCACTGAATACTTAAGAAACAGTCCGCAAGACCCACAACCATGAATGTGAGCCCTTGTGAGGCCACCCCGGTCACCATGGGACATGTCTTCACAAAACCCCAAAGTGCAGAGACGTGGCGCTGGCTTGAGTTAGGGGCTCAAAGGATTCCATGGCTCGGACAAAGTCCGAAACCAGGTTATGCACGGGCCTACACTTCAACTGCCCGCTTTGGGGCTTGTTCAGACATGCCCCATGGTTCTCAAAATGGCCTCCCAGGCCCACAAAGCACAGAAGGGGTCTAATACCAAATAAAAACATTCTTGCTTTGTTACAAAAAAATCCCAAATTAGGGCTAGTGTGTTTAGGGCTCTGTTTCTTAGGGTTACCCACTACAGTGACGGGTAAGTTTAGGTGTGTGGTGTGGTAGGTCGTTCAAAACCCCAAAGAAAAATAACAAAAGTGACACTCTCAGCCTCCTAACCTTTCTGGTTGGAGGAAGTAACTCTCTGAACCTTCTAATAAATTTCTTTGGTCTTCAACATCGTATTCTCAACCGATGGAGACTATAAAACTCTCTGTTCAAGCCTAATCGCGACGGTTCGGAACTTCTTGTTCCTTCTTCAGGCGAGCTTGAACTAAATTAAAGGCCCCTGTTACTCTGTCCTCTTTATACTGTTTCTGAGGGGGGCGTTTCCCCACCACACACTCAAATTTACTTAATTTCAGCCTTTTCTGAGGCGTCATGCTGCACTGGAATGTGTCCTACTAATTTGTGCATGTGATATTTCTGTATCAAGACATAAAATGTTATTAAGTGATCACTGAATACTTAAGAAACAGTCCGCAAGACCCACAACCATGAATGTGAGCCCTTGTGAGGCCACCCCGGTCACCATGGGACCTGTCTTCACAAAACCCCAAAGTGCAGAGACGTGGCGCTGGCTTGAGTTAGGGGCTCAAAGGATTCCATGGCTCGGACAAAGTCCGAAACCAGGTTATGCACGGGCCTACACTTCAACTGCCAGCTTTGGGGCTTGTTCAGACATGCCCCATGGCTCTCAAAATGGCCTCCCAGGCCCACAAAGCACAGAAGGGGTCTAATACCAAATAAAAACATTTTTGTTTTGCCACAAAAAAATCCCAAATTAGGGCTAGTGTGTTTAGGGCGCTGTTTCTTAGGGTTACACACTACAGTGACGGGTAAGTTTAGGTGTGTGGTGTGGTATGTCGTTCAAAACCCCTAAGAAAAATAATAAAAGTGACACTCTCAGCCTCATAACCTTTCTAGGTGGAGGAAGTAACTCTCTGAACCTTCTACTAAATTTCTTTGGTCTTAAACATCGTATTCTCAACCGATGGAGACTGTAAAACTCTCTGTTCAAGCCTAATCGCGACGTTTCGGAACTTCTTGTTCCTTCTTCAGGCTAGCTTGAACTAAATTAAAGGCCCCCGTTACTCTGTCCTATTTATACTGTTTCTGAGGGGGGCGTTTCCCCACCACACACTCAAATTTACTTAATTTCAGCCTTTTCTGAGGCGGCATGCTGCACTGTAATGTGTCCTACTAATTTGTGCATGTGATATTTCTGTATCAAGACATAAAATGTTATTAAGTGATCACTGAATACTTAAGAAACAGTCCGCAAGACCCACAACCATGAATGTGAGCCCTTGTGAGGCCACCCCGGTCACCATGGGACATGTCTTCACAAAACCCCAAAGTGCAGAGACGTGGCGCTGGCTTGAGTTAGGGGCTCAAAGGATTCCATGGCTCGGACAAAGTCCGAACCCAGGTTATGCACGGGCCTACACTTCAACTGCCCGCTTTGGGGCTTGTTCAGACATGCCCCATGGCTCTCAAAATGGCCTCCCAGGCCCACAAAGCACAGAAGGGGTCTAATACCAAATAAAAACATTTTTGTTTTGCTACAAAAAAATCCCAAATTAGGGCTAGTGTGTTTAGGGCTCTGTTTCTTAGGGTTACACACTACAGTGACGGGTAAGTTTAGGTGTGTGGTGTGGTATGTCGTTCAAAACCCCTAAGAAAAATAATAAAAGTGACACTCTCAGCCTCATAACCTTTCTAGGTGGAGGAAGTAACTCTCTGAACCTTCTACTAAATTTCTTTGGTCTTCAACATCGTATTCTCAACCGATGGAGACTGTAAAACTCTCTGTTCAAGCCTAATCGCGACGTTTCGGAACTTCTTGTTCCTTCTTCAGGCGAGCTTGAACTAAATTAAAGGCCCCCGTTACTCTGTCCTATTTATACTGTTTCTGAGGGGG